>PHWZ01000271.1:0-52156 GCA_004379285.1 Botryotinia calthae | reverse complement strand
CCCAAACCCGCCCCCTCAAAATCTACACTCCCCCCCTCTGTCTCTACTTCTGCTTTCGCCTCCACCGTTCCCCGTACCTATACCGTCGGTGGTCCCGCGCGAACTCTCGGTTCTGGATCACCAGGCGCACAAGAAGATGCCAGGAGGAAAGCTGCTGAAGCTGCAGAGGTAAGTTCTCCACTCCCCCAATTCCAATCAATCCGCGCCAAGCTAACCCAAAGCCCCTTCTCCTCCAAATAGGCACGTCTCTCATCCAAAAAACCCAAAGGCACACTAGGAAAGAAACTTCAGGAAGAACAGTCCCAAACCATGAAGACAACACGTGAAAATGCAAGTGAAGCAGAAATAAGAGCTAGGGAAGCAGATGCCGCCGCTCAAGCCCGAGCCTACAATTAAACAATCGAACAACTAAACAACATGAAGCGGTACCGGATCATATGACACGAGAGAAAGAGTAGAAATGCAATGGGTGACAAAGGAGAAGTGAGATGCAGGACAGTTTTTATTCGGAGAAGTAGAGTTATTTACTTTTATTTTTATTTTTAAAAGGGTTTGGGTAGAGGTGTTTGGGTAGCGGATAAGTACTCCTATGGAGATATCCTGTTTCTTTATGTTTCTTTTCGGGCTTCATCATATTGGATAGATTAGGAGTACTGTGTAATTATTTGGATACATAATTCTGAACTTCACGATCATTACGAATAGAGGAGTTGATTCTAGGAAGAAGATTCTAGAAAGAAGAAGGAAAAGAGGATAATCAGACAGTAGAAGCGGCAGAGACATCTTGAAATATGATATTAGGTGATACGAATATGGAAAAAAGAATCAAACACTTCAGCCATTTATCAATATTGAAATTAAGCACAAAGAAACATAGGTATATACTGATAGAATGACTGTTGAATTTGTATTACAGCCAAGTGACTACCCCCTCCCAATCCACATATATAAACACTTCCATCCCACCCATTTTTCCATCCCAGGCTCCGCCTAAGTAACAGTATATCTTCCACCAACCGGTGCTCTGCCCTCTGCATCCGCCGCCGCCATCGTGCCCTCCTTCAACAACCTCATCAACTCCCTCATGGCATTTGTAACCACCACCTCGGTATCTCCCTCAACCAAAATATACAATTTGGGATCCGCCTGAACCTCTTTTCCAGCCGGATAAAAGCTTCCCTTGGTCGTAATACTAGTACCAGTTGCTTCCAAAATCTTCGCCACATTAGTTCGATTCGTAACTGCCCATCTAGCTTTCTGTGGGAAATCATTAATTTCCAATGTTGCATGGAAAGCGCCTGCGTCAGGTCCTTTATTATCGATCGGGACGCCGGAACGAAGTTGTCCTGTTTTATTAAGACGTGCATTAATGGCGTCGATAGCTGATGTGACTTTGTCAAGTTTGGAGCCGGTGGTAGCTGCGGGTTCGGTGCGGTGAACTTTGATATCACCGTCGAGATCGATACCTTTAGGCACACCAAGCAATTTTGGTGGAGCAGTACTAGCAGCAGGCTGAACGACTGATGCAGCTTTGAGAAGAACATCATCATCCTTCTCTTCTTTCTCTTCCTCATCATCATCTCCACTAATTTTGTGTATCTTACGTTCACGTGCTTTAGTAGCTTCGCGCTCAGCATCGAAACGTTCCAGACCTTTTCCACCGAATCCTGAACTCTCCTTTTTAGCTCCACTTTTGACTTTATCCTTGTATGATTTCCTCATCTCATTAAGCCTGTCGGGTACTTCTTGTCCAGATTGTTCAAGAGCTTTCGCGATGCCTACCGAATACTGTTCTTGCTCCTCTGTTATAAAAGTGACGGCAGTTCCAGTATTACCAGCTCTGCCAGTTCGGCCAGCTCTGTGGACATAGTCTTCTAAATGATTGGGGGCGTCAAAATTGACAACTAGCTTAAGCTGCTTGACGTCAAGACCGCGAGCAGCTACTGATGTAGCAATCATAATAGGAACCACACCGGCTTTGAAATCATCAATTGTAGAATCGCGATCAACTTGATCCTTTCCACCGTGAATAGACATACATGGATATCCTTTTCTCATCAGGTCCTTCAACAAGTCATCAGCTTTCTCTTGTCGATCAACAAAGATTAATGTTCGAGCATCTTCATCTGTATTGTAAAGTTCTCCAAGAAGTTCCAAAAGTCTGTGAAACTTCTCTTTCTCTTCTCGCACTTCGACAATTTGTGTGATTTCAGGTGCGACAACACTTCTTCCACCAACAACAATCTCTACTGGTGACTGGAGTGTCTTCTTAGCCAGCGCATCCATAATTCGAGGCATAGTAGCTGAAAAAAGGATGGTTTGTCTATTAGGGCGAATATTGTTAAAAACTTTCATAACTTGAGGTTCAAATCCCATATCAAACATACGGTCTGCTTCATCTAGAACAACATATGTGACACGTTGCAGATTCGTGACTCTACCGGAATTTGCCGCCAACAGTTCGATCATTCTTCCAGGGGTGCAAACAATGATTTCCGCGCCCCTTTTAAGATCAGCGATTTGGTCTTTGATAATAGCACCTCCGTACGCGCAAACCGCACGAAGCCCCATTGCTTTTAGGAAAGGTTTACATTCTTTATGAATTTGTGTTGCCAATTCTCGCGTAGGAGTCATGATCAAACCAATAGGTCCATCAGAACCTTTCAAAGGTCGTTGATCTCGAATATGACGAAACATGGGTAGCAAGAAAGCAATGGTTTTACCCGATCCTGTCTTGGCCACTCCAATAACATCTCGGCCAGACATGATTGCAGGAATAGCTTGCATTTGAATAGATGTAGGTCTTTCATAGCCTAGTTTTGTTATAACGTCCAGAGACTTCACGTCAAGACCGCATTGAGACCACTTTTGTACAGGCTTGGGAACATCCTTACCAGCTACTTTAATACCATCGAGTTCGAGTCGCAAGTCAGCAATTTCAGCTTCCGTCATCTCTGCAAGTTCCGTTGGTTCGGTGTAAAAGTTTTTTCGGAATGGTGGAAGATCCAAAGCACTATAATTGATAGTTGGAATATCCTTCTTCTTCCTTGCTTTATTTGCAATTGCAAGAATTTCATCAGGATCCGCGTCCAAAGCTTTTAGGTCCACATCATCGTCTCCGAATAAAGGTTCCGGTTCTTGTGGTTGACTCTTGATATTATCTTTGATAAAAGTCGCATTGTTCTTTGGTAATGAGAAAGGATCTCCCATTTCTTCCATAAAAGCATCCAATGGGTCAATCTCTTCGTCTTCATCCATAGCGGTAGAATCGGGTTGAGGTGCATCTTCCATTTGGACATCGCCATTCGTATGTGGTTGAGCTTCGGCTTCTTGTAATCTTTCTTTGCGCTTTTCTGCCGCAGCTCTAGCTGCTGCCGCCGCCTCTTCTTCCGTGCCGGCAGCTTCCAAATCAGCATCATCGTCATCATCTTGTTCCTCAACACCGTTAGCGAGCGCAGCATCATCTTCCTCGGAGTTTGCCATTGGTAGGGTTGGTAGCTTTTCTAATTTCTTTCTTGACCCTTCATCCTCATCAAAATCCAAGGCACGTTTCTGAGATGTCTTTTCATTATCGGTAACTTTTGCTCCAAGTCCAAAAACACTGAGGTTTCCTCTTGTCTTAGGTAACGCAGATACTATGATCGAATCAATTAGCTAAATAATCATGTAGATGTGCTATATTTTGCTTACCTTTTGAGGTGCTGCTGAAAGCTGTTGGCTTTTTGTCAGCTTGTAATCCTTTGACCGTAGAACTTAAGGTGGCGGACGCTTTAGACAATTCCTTTAATGGTAAATCTTTCCCAAGAGTATGTGCACTGCTCGAGCTAGCCACTGCCTTTTTAGCTATTGCCTTCGGATCAAATTTCCCAGCATAATTCGTTGGAGGTGCGAGATCGCCTGGTGTCGCAGGAGTTGCGGGAGTTGTGGGAGAGTTTGGCGAAGTGAGGGATGGAGATCCATTGGCTTTTTGATCTATAGCATCAAGTAACTTTCGAGTCCCGCCCGCTGCCAGCTCTTTCTCCTTACGCTCTTTGTCTTCGGCCATCTTCTTCTTCCATGCTTCCAATTTTGCTAGACGTTCTGCTTTCTTTTGTTCCTCGGTTTGGACTGCGGGTGTTGATACTTTCGGAGCCTGTGGCGTTAAATGAGTAATTGAACTTTTATAACAGAAATCAGAATAACTCACATCATTAACTTTTGCACCAGCATCTGATCTGGGAGTTTGTCCGCGGGTTTCGTCTCCTCTGCTACGGGACCATGAGTCAGTAGAATCCTCGCGGCGTCTTCGAGCCCTATCATCATAAGAATCGTCTCGCCTGTCACGGTAATCTCGTTCCCGACTTCTACGACGTCTCCTATCCGGCGATCGGTCCCTATCGGCATAGCTTCTACGATCTCGAGATCTATCACGGCGACCTGATCTATGGTAATCATCATTTAATCTCCCTACTGAGCGATCTCTTCTACGAGTCATATCTCGATCACGTTCGCGACGCTGATGTTCGTTAGTATTTTTGTGACTGAGGAGCGGGTCTAAGGATAAGAGTTCTCACGTCAGGACTTCGAGAACGCCTCTGTCCTCTAACATCATCTCTTCTATCTCGATCGCGTCGGCCATTGTCATCCCTTCGGTTTCGTCTCGACGAGTGGTGGCTTCCTGTTGGCGATGGTGAGCGAGAATCCCTGTGCCGAGCCATTCTTTGCCCAAGTAACGGATGGTATTTCAATGGGAAGAAATACTTTTAGGCAACGATGAAATGGTAGGAAATAGATTTATTCCGTCCAAGTTTCAATCTATATCTTCAGACCGAATAGATCAAGAAGAATTGGAGTTGATAATACTTGGTGTTTATTTATTGTAGAATGGTCGTGGTTACTTTTTCCACGCATCTAGGTACTCCGTATTTGACGTCGTTGACAACCTGCCCTTGCCAAAAGATACTTAAGGATCCTTTGGTCTTTTCAGTCTGCCGTATCCTTGACGCGCACGGGCTTTTGAAGCTCTACTGGCCCTAGCGTGTTTAGACGAATAGAGGGAAGGAGCTGGATGACTTCAATCACAATATTTCTTTTGTACCGTTATCATCAAAATCTCTACTCCTACTCCGTACATTCCAATCACCTCAATCGCGAGACATCTGGTCACTGAATAAGTCATCATGTTGTCCAACGTGGGCCGCACGGCTGTTAAAAGAATCGGCGGATCTAACCTATCAACAAATCGACTTCTTGCTACCGTTTGCCAGTTGCAGCGTGTTGAAGGTCAACAAAATGTCGAATCTACCTTGAAAGCTTCCTCAGCTTCTTTCTTGGCGCGCCGATTGTATGCTACTGCGACTAAAACTACCCAAACCAACACTGTCATTGAGAAGAAGCCAGTTGCAAAAAAGGCGCCTGCGAAGAAATCTACCACTGCTGCTAAGCCTGCCGTCAAAAAGTCTACTAAGACTGTCGCCAAAAAACCTGCTAAGCCAGTTAAAAAGCCAGTAAAGAAAACTCAATCGGCAAAGAAAACGGTTGCAAAGAAGGCAGGACGAAAGCCCAAGAAGCAATTGACCGACGCACAAAAGTTAAAATTGAAGTTGAAGGAATTGAAGGCTACTGCGTTCCTCAAAGAAGCTCCAAAACAAATTCCGGATACTGCCTATAGCGTAGTGTTTATGGATTTGGTTAAGAAAGGAACTTCTGTCGTTGATGCGGCCAAGCAGGCATCAGAGAAATACAAATCGGCATCGACAGCAGAATTAGAGGTAAGCAATCTATGATTTCTCGGGGTAAAGCGACGCTAATCATATTACAGCGACTCGAACAGACTGCGAAGGAGAACAAGGCTGTCAATTCACGCAATTACAAGAAGTGGGTTGAGAGTCATACTCCAGCGGAGATTCGCATGGCGAATTATGCACGCCATCACATTCGAAGATTGACCAACAAACCTGCTAGCCCGAGAATCATTAAAGATGATCGACTAGTAAAGAAAGTTACTTCATCTTTGTTCTTATTCATGAAAGAGAGATATCAATCAGGTGAATTTACTGGTCTCGGCCTTTCTGAATCCTCAAAGCAGATTGTACAAGAATACAAGTCTATGTCGCCCGAGCAACGCAAGGTAAGCTGCGATATCCATCTCCACTCATTGTAAATTGTACCTCTAACACTTTAACAGCCCTTTGAGGATGCTGCTTTGGCAGATCAGGAGCGATATATTCAAGAGTACAGAACAGTTTACGGAGAGGAACCCAAGGTTGCTCTCAAGGCTCAAGTTCAAGCATAGATACCCTCTAGGTTTTCAGGCTCGATTTTCTCTCTTTCTTTGACTTATGTTCTTGACCTTGAATCATGGTTAAAACCATCCGCCATGAAACGGTCATCTTCAGAAGCTTGAGTCAAACGTATGGAGTAAATACTTGCTTGTACTAAATATGAATTCGAAAGTCGAGGTGTTCATGCTTAAGAATGATGTATGTACCTAGTTTCGTTGTTTTTGTCTTCAGGTATCCCCTGCCTTGAACGCTAGTGATGGAAAGAATATGATTTTACTATTTTAAAGGTATTAGATGGGAGTATGGTGAGTTTATGATGAGGATCAGATACTCATTTCACTTTAGGGTTCTTCTATTTAATGATTGTTTGTATATTTCACGAATAATTCATGAATGAAAATCATGATCATGCACCCTCAAATATTCCATTTTGTTTCTTCCCTCCAAGAGTCCAGCAGACCCACTTACCCCTCCATATTCAGCCTCAGACCCCTCATCCCACTCATCTCATCATTTCACCCCCGCATTCTAAGCGAAAAATGGAGCTCTCATGCATAAGCCCCTTGCATCTCCTGAATCTACTTCGCGATATCCTCCTCTACGCTTTTACCTTTACCTCATCAGCACTACATCTTATTCGTACAAGATGACCAGTTCCCCTTCTACTCTTATGCGTCATCCATCTTCTTCCTCCGAATCCTCGTCACCATACTAGCATCTCGCAATGTTCCTCGCTTGACCGCTGCCCATTTTTCGAATCACCATGCTCGATTGCAATTGCGATACACTGTATTACCTGACTCATCTCCCAGTCCAGTTCGTCACCTCTTCCTTTTCGTTCCAACAACTCAACACAATCTCGAACTCAAAACTCAAAACTCAAAATTGCAAGTTCAATGACAGACTCCTACTCGAATAGAATACTTCCCTCCTCTTCCCATATCTTCCTCTCTTCTCCTCAAATTCATCTCCATTCCCGTCTCGCAAGATTCAACAAAGTCTCGCGATACGGTTCCTTTTCTCTTCCTTACTCTACTCTTGCCTTCTATTCGCTACCACACCATCATTCCCTCTTTGAAATATAAATCCCCCATAATATAATCAGCAACAAAAGCAATCCCAGTACCGTCCTACATAGTACCCAACAATTCTTCATTCTCTCATACTGAATAGGGATTTGATTTACTTTCTTTGATGTTATGGAGTGGAAGTTTAATTTGACTGGGTCTGGGGAAGTGAGTGGAGGTGGAGAGATGAAGTACAATATACAAAACCTCACAATATGCCTCATTTCAAAGCTAATCATTAAAATATCATACTTTTATTACTATATTTCCTCTTCAAAGGAAGTCATCGGTCCTACTATATACCAAAGCACAGAACCAAAACCAGTATGTCTCCATCGGTTTCTAAGACTCCCAAACTCCCCTACCGGTTTTCTCTAAAGCGCACGTATACGCATATACTATATCTTCCACATCAATAACATCCATATCTATCATGTCCTCACGATTGCTTCACCACACCATATCTATCCAACCACCATCAATCCTAACAACATCTATTGAACAAAAACAGACCGCATCTTTATCCCCATATCGAGTTGTATCCTCCATCTATCACTTAAATACCATTACTGGCACAAGTAAATGCACCCCCAAATGTTCCAGCATTATACCCATCCACAATACTCTGGACACTCGTATAAGTTCCTGCAGTCAAGAACAACAACCCAATTAATATAATCAATATATTGAAACCCAATCCAACCTTACTAGTCTTGCTGATCCATTCTGCTCCATGATCTACACGTCTCATTCTAATATATGCTGCACCCCAGAAAATAAATCCGAAAAAGGAATCGAAGAGGGAAGACATCAAAGATAGAAGATCGGAGAAGAAGGGAATAACCTCGGCAATAATGAAGGCACCAATCCAAGTTGCAGCCAAGATTGCAATCCAGACTACCCAGCCTTTCGTGGTATTTTCATGAAGATGTCTCTTGTTGTTATGAAAGACGCGGTTGATGATGAAACGGCCGGAGACGGAAGCGTAGAGAACACCAAGGAAAATAAGTGTTGGAATCATGAAAGAGAAGGAAATATCGACGTATAATTTCTTTCCCAAAGATCCAAAGGCTGGGGCTGTCATGTATTGGTTTCCGGTAAAAGCGTATATGATTGAACCGACTAAACTGAAAACAATGATTTCGGCAATGGTAACAGCCCAAAGAGCTTTGGGGAAATCGGCAGGATTTTTCATCTCGGCCATAAAGGAAGGAATAGTAATCTGACCAATGAATGTATAGGAGATGTTGAGGAAGGCATTGAAACCATTTACAAATGTGGTACCCTTAAGCATTACTGCAGTAACGGTAGGGGCACCTCCGTGAAGACCAGTGGCTGCGATGATGGAGTTAGGATCGGGGTTGTAGCCGAGAGGATGTGGTTCAATTCCGGCAAAAATGGTAGCGAGCATAACGGAGATGAAGGTGAAAATTGCGGATAATGTGGCCAACCAGGATAGAGCGCTGAAGGTTCTTGGAACGGAACAAACCCAACAGATTACAGCTGCGACAACGGCTAATATTACTGTGCATTGACTGTGATTGGTGATAGTATTCAAGTATTTTGCAGTAGTCAAAACATGAAGTCCCTGATTATATTAGAAACTGTAAGAGAGTGGGGTTGATGATTCTCACCTGAATAAAGGTATTGTTCAAAAGAAACATGATAGCAGTAGCATGCCATGCCCATCTTCCACCAAAAAGCATTTGTCCAACATCACAAACATCTCTAAGTTCAGGATGACGCATACAGAATTCCCATAAAACGAGAGATGTGTAGAGAACCAAGAATGCGACAACCGCAGTCAAGATAAGACCTGGTACGAGTCCTAAAACCGAGTAAGACCATGGGAAGGACATAATTGCCAAACAGATATATTCTGAGAAAAGAAGAGCCGCAGTCTATTACGTGTGAGCATTCATATGGAGAATGGGACCGAAAATATTGTCTATTACCTTTTGCCAACTGCAACTACGATATTTAATAGCAGAACCTGCTTCGGCTTCAATCTGCTGGCTCAAAAGGTCCTTTCCACTGTCCCCGCTGAGACTTGATGCATCGGCATCTAGACGAAGATGTGGCAAAACTGGACCGATTCTTGGGCCAACGGTTACGGGACCAAATCCCCATGTACTGCGCCAACTGACTTTTTTGTATTCCGTGGTAGGAGTTTGATCTTCGCTAATATATTCTGCTCTAGATTTGTCGTTGACATCGTTATTTGAATTGTTTCCTGAAGACATGACTGGGGATTGTGGGTTCATCGCCACTTTCTCGATGGGAAACTATTTAATGAAGTCAGAACCATATTCCTTTAAATTCACGCCAGAAAATCCACAAACAAAGGAGAGATGATGGCGCAATATTTGTACACTTTCGCGAGTGTTACGCCATGGTGAGGAATGAGTACTTACTGAACTATTGGTGAATAGTGAATTGGGTGAAGTGTAATGATCCGCGCGAACCACATTAATGGCGGTAGTGGTTGAACGTGATTGTAGTGATCGGATTAGGAGCACGCCAGCGAAGTGCTATCTCTTGTATGTGAAGTGTTGTGTATTTGAAGTTCTTGGGTGTGTGAGATGTAGGAGAGGAATGGAAATTTATATGATGGATGAACAGGAAAAAATGGACTCCTCTTTCGAATCCTCCACATCAATGTGCGAAAAACTAAGAAGACGGTTCCTTATAGCTCGAGGCTAGAGGGGAGTTTGCTACTCAGATAAAGGCTTATCGAACTACAAGCATCCCCAGAAGACACTAATTTAGTGTGCAACGAAAAGACATACCTAATAGCTCGCTCACAGTATCCACATAACCTTGAAATGGGATGAACGGGGATTGGATGGAGGGAAGAGTGAAATCTGAATATCTGACTTGCATACTTATCCTTCCCTTTATTCCTTGTTATGAGTTGAGACGGGTGGAGATGCTGTGCGAATGGTTTCCTTAGTACTGTTTCTTCAAATTGAAATCAATCTACATCGCCCTCAGTCACCGTAGTCATTGACATCTGCAAGTCATTATCGTATAATCGTGTTCAAACGTTAGGGTCTCGTTTGTTCAGCATGCTTCAGCCGCTAGCTTTTCTGTAGAGGAGGAATTTATGTTCACATGGAGCTCATATGGAGTTCATATACCGCACGGTGCAATGCGGCACGATATGCGGCACGATATCATTTGCCCATTGCCCGTTCCCCATTGGCAATTAGCAATTGCCCATGCTCAGGCTCAGGCTCAGGCTCACTGCCCCGCATCAGCCTCCCAAATAAAAAATAAGATAAGCTCCGATGGCTTTCCTAGGCATACCTGGGCATACCTGGGCATACCTAGAACTATCACCTCCCTCACAAATAAGAGATATTGGCGATTCTTACATCGCATTTCCAAGAATCTCTCATGCAATCACGACAACCTCTTTTCTGTCTATCATACCTAGGATCTTAACTTGGAATCTCTAATAAATCCTCGTTACGGTCGTGGAATACATAGACGGGGAACAGTATATGAAAGCCCCCCATCTTTCCGGAGTAATCCAATCAACCAATCAATCCTAATTGTAAAGCCCGGCTCGGCTCAAAATCCTGGTTGGCCGATGACTTATGAAAAGAGGGAAAGAAGGAAGAGAGGACGATGGACGATGGACGATGGATGATGGATGATCCACTCTACACAAATGTCGAGATAAAGTGTGGCTATTTCGTCATCGTCTTCACGTGATTTACGCCTCTTTTCCACATCAAGCTTAGCAATATCGGTGGCTCCGAACACCGTTGTGAAATCTTGTTCGCCTTCACTTCATTCGGTCTTCACTACGGGTGACGGACAAAACTCTGGATTTGCTTTTTGGAACGCACCAATTATTGAATTTTGGATAAGAACACAGTATGTTCAAAGTAAGAACTGATTAATTGGAGGATTGGAGGCGACGGACAGTTGAGAAGTCCTTGTCTACCGCTTTCATGTTCTAGCCACTGGCGCGAGGCATACTCTACAGCAGATTGTTTTTCAAATCATTCCGGACAGATACAGCAGTGCAGGATACTGAACTTTCAGTACTCAATCTATCTATCCATCCTCCCTCATGCACCTTCTGCTCTCTCTTTTGCTACTCCTCAATATCACTCGATATGGATGCATCATTCATATTTCTTGCCACCAGCTAGTGCTTTCCGGAAATCCATTCCATTGCTCAAGCAAGCGTTCAAGTGTTTCACGATACCTCAGTAATTTACGATCAGCTAAAATCACTGTGTGAAAGTTCACTTGAACTATTCGTTTGCTATTCGGGGTTCTGCATGGTCAGAAAGTTGGAGTTCATCAATTGGTTCTACCACTTTTTCCTATTAATCATCTCGCGAGGAATGTGGAACTGATTTGGCGCACCTCTAGTGAGGCTATGATTGCGAGGTTGATGGTGCTTTTCGCCTTGAAAAATATGGCAGTATACTTTCTGGTACAGCAATGCGCTCTCTGGATCATTGGTGGAAATCGATCAATTTAAAGAACGATAGATGGTGGTCTGTTGCTGGTTGTTGTTATTTTGTGTGTTTATTGCATCGATGTCTAGAAAACTTCCAGTTCTCCATGTGATCAAATTTATGTGCGAGCCTCAGGATTACAATACCATTAATTTGACAGTGCCGGCGCATCATCGCTTAATCAATATAGCCTCAAGTGCTGCCATTTCTCTCGTCAAATGGTGGTATTGACAAATCGACAATCTAGCTTAACGGTTAGACACAACAACTCGAGGTGCACGCGGTATCTTTGTAGGGAGCATTCGATCCCTTCGGAGTCATTGATGCCGCCTAAAAGGTCGACATAGATTAGCGCGCCACCGGGCGCGTGAACTCTTTTGCTATTTTGTTCCTTTGGCATATTTTTTCCATCAATAATTGGTGGAGCTGTCTGTGTCGGCGATGAGAAGGAAGTGTCAATTTTTTAGCCAGGAGATATTCACTCGCCTCGATGAAATCAAAAGCCTCACTCTAAAAATTTAATGTTGAGATGGTGCGCCAGCCGACCGCCTTTCAGTTCTATGTAAGTTCGATATAATGGACAAAAGGCAGATCAAGATATGTGGCTGGCAAGAAGATCAGAGAATCATCTTTTGCGTGAAGATTTGGTCTGAAAGAAAATAGTCAAAAGCCGCACACTCTCCATAAGCCATGTTTGAAGATCATGTGTGTAATCCATTATTGTAACGACAGGGCCTATACAACAGTGCGATAACGAACTGCCAGAATAGACAACAATAATACAATTGATACGTGATATTCTGAGATCGGCGTTTTCGAGTAGATGATTAAATTGGGCTGGAACTTCTTGTATGCAAGGATATTATGGTACATTTATGTAGGTTAGTGTTAAGCAACAGAACCGAAATTTCATAGTACGCAAAACGTCAGCGAACATACATGGGTTACGCTCTTCCTCATAAACAATAATGCTGTCTTGTTCATATTCGCCGCAGTTCTTTTTCCTCTAGGTGACATGTTTTTCTCCCTGCCTTTGTAGCTGAAAGTTGACGACATTCCGGTTCGCGAGAATCGTAATGTAAAGTGATCATTTTAGTTGTTTTATGAGTTTTATTTAAATTCATGGTGGGTAATAATACGACTGTCTATCACGTTGTTAAACTGTTGTTATTACTGTTACCTTGAAGCCCATGGTTGCTGATTTGCTCATTGGGTTCAAAATGAAAGTACTGTTATTTGATTGCTAGATACTCTTAACAAGTTTAGTCTTATATAGCTTCAATCTCTTTTGTGTTCTGATGTTGAGGTATACTGAGATTGAGAGGGAGAATGGAGGGAAAATATGAGAGGGGGAGAAGATACAAGACGGAGTAAAGGAGGAGGAGGAGGATGGAGAGTATAAGTTAGTTGATGATGAGGATTTGAGTATAATAGACATACTTATGGAAAAGACGAAATTACTAAATTAATTTACATAGTAATACGACGACAATATGACGGTAATATGATTCGATTTTCTTTAATATAAGTTCTCACATGGTTCTTACATGTGAATATATTGAAATTCTCATAAAAATCATTGATTGATTAATAAGACTCATTAAATAAAGCTATTCCATAAGAAAACAAATCTTATTTGAAATATAAAATAGGCTATTCTCTTGAATCCTATAGATTGTTTCAACCAAATATTTAGAGTTAAATGGAGAAGTAGTATATTCACTTAAAACTTCGCTAGTAGTCGATATTACAAAGGCACTATAATACATGCCCAAACATGATGATGAAAATCATAATAAGCATTGCCAGCAAAACTTCACATTCGGCGATGATAACGATGGCGAGGTTTCTTCATCCCCATGCATTTTCCTAAGAAGCCTCTTCAAACGAAAGAAGTATTAATCCTTATGTAATATTTCCTGAACTCACTCCTACATGCGTTGTCTCTTCAAAAGTATAGGTTAGCAGATCTGATTAACCACAAGACTGTGGAAGAATACGACTCTTATAGCTTCCTAAACATAGATTTAATCCAAATAGTAAATGAAAAGGATATTGCACCCCACTCACCTGATTTTTCCTCCCTTCCCAATCATCACTTATCAAACTCCCCTACATCAAGACTAATCCAATACATCCAAATATAAAAAGCCGCGTCTTCACCCCCAAAATATTCCTTTCTTTCCCTAGATACTACTCTTGAGACACACAGGAACGATCGAATGGTGGACGAGTTCAATTTCCGCCACAATATAACACAAGCTTTCCCTGTGATTTTTGTACCGAGAAGTTAGGAATCTGAGAGTATATCTATGTGAGTTTTGGCAAGTAGAGAAAGTGTCCAAGAATTCATGGCAATCAAGTTGGGGAGCAAAGGATGATAGGAAATTTCGGCAAGAATAATAAGAGTAGATAGGAAGTGACGATATAAATTGTCTACTGATTTCTCACTAACGAAAGGCAGAGAAAAGTAGATGGATAAAAGACACACTTAATCTGAAATCTGGGACGTAATATGGGATTGGTGCTCTAAGCCAGTGAGCATGATATGTGCAGCAAAATTTCTTAAAGCACATTAGAGGAATCATGTAATATTATACTGGGTTTGTATTACAGACAAGACGGCAATGGCGGAGCTTTAAGGCTGTAGAAGGGAGAGAGAAGATTTGGTTTGATGTTCAACGATAGAGCTATGGATATTTTCAACTATTTCTTATTCTATTTTTCCCTTCCCCAAGTTTAGAATATCACAGTCATTAAGAAATATATAACACTGAGTTCAAGTTTCTCTGAGCGGAGTAAGGACATAATAGAGAATCTGAATATCTTTCATCTTCAAGGACTGTAGATCTTGTCTCTTATGCGGGTATTATCCCCCAGGTGGCTGCGAAAAAGGGATAGATTCACATTGGCGAGCCTGTGATGTTTTGAGGAATATACAGACTATGAAGATCCTAACAACGAAGATAGTAAAGGAATATCCATGACAACAATGGTTTAAATATCAACAACGTGATAGAAAAGCATCATCACTACCAGCCAGTATTTACCATTGTATACTCAATCCTCATCATCTTCCCTTTCATTCTCTATCTCCATCGCTCCCCCGTTGAATCCATCAAGACACAAATGAGAAATCTATCATACCATTTCAATACCGCGCAATCGCAGTCCTGTCTCCTTGTCGAAAATCTCCTTCGCAAGCACAATACTGATGTGAAAAGAGTGACATCTAAATAATTCAAGGATCTTTTTATACATCCTTTCTCTGGTTTTCGCTTATGTCCGAGGTTGATCATATAAACTCAATCCCATATTCAGTATATCACTCACTCACTCCCTCACTACTCTCATCCTCAACCTCCCGCCGCATCATAAACCTATCTCTTTGGTACCAAAACTTAATCTCCATCTTCCTCTCACAGAATCGCAGATTGAACTTTTCCAGTGTCCTCGCACCTCTGCCATAGATCCTTCGAGCTTTCAACACACATCAGATGTATAACCTCATCCCAGTCAAAAACAGCGTAATTCTCTGTGTAAATTAGAGGCAGAATGATTGGAAATGTGTGTAAGTATTAGATTGCGGAGATATTAAAGATACCGAGTAACGGCAGAAAATGGAAATGGTAATAACACCACCCAAGAAAAGCTCTTATTTGTGAATAAATAACGAGATTCATTCTCTCCATCCTCCCCCTCCCTTCCAAGAGGTGTGATGTAGAATAGAAGTTTCACTATCAATCAAAGTATCAAAGTCGATAGAGTATTCGTCCTGATAAAAACTTCTCTATTTCTCAGTTACCTCCGAACTTTCTGGACTTCATATCTTACAAATCCAAGGTCTATCTATCGTGTTAGCCACGGTGGCCGAGTTTAGAATTACAGATTTAGAATTAAGAAGAAGAGGACTTTTTACACAATAAATGAGACTTCCAACATGTCCTTTCAAGCCCACCCCCAATTATCCATATCCCATCCTCCTACTTACAAGCAAACAAGCAAGAAAGTCAGCACCGCATCAAACATAACTCCTAGCCCCTAATACAAAACCCTCCCAGATTCCCCAACCACAACATAATCAATCAAACACACATCATACATATTGACCAAGATATGATATCAGAAAAGGAATTCTCCTCACCAACTTCACAGTGAGCACAGCTGCGGATCTTCGTAAGATACAATCTCGAGCTGTGGAGTGGAGTGGTGGGGAGAAGAGGTTTGGAGGATAGAGTGTGGATGGAATGGAATGGGAGAGTGAAGAAAAGATGTGAAGATTATGTGATGAGATATTAATACTCGTACACTTCCAAATCTAATTTTACAACAAAAAATATCCTAAATATTCCAAAAAAAAAAAAGAACTACAGCAATAACTCGACTCGCCTCGATTCGGAAGATAATACCGATTCTCCCTCCCTCCCCTCAAAATATCCTAATAGAATTACAGCTTTAGTCTTTAGATATTTACTCAGTGGTAGCATATTTTACTCACCACTTGAATGAGTAAGTATATTGATCTTCGATGATAAATCATGAAATCTACATGTCAGAGTTAGAGAGTAGACGTGATCTACTCATTCAAATATATATTACAGCACACACACACACACACACACATATACATATATATACATATACATATATTATCTTCATTTAAATCACTCCCAAGCATAGAAAATCGAGATAGAATAATGAATTGTACCGAAAGAATTAAGAATGATGATGTATGTAACAACCGACCTCGCGAGAAGACTAACGATAAAGATGGAGAGTTTCCTTCTCTTCCATCGGATCTTAATATCTGTATATATCTATCCAGTCTGAGAGAGCATGATTTGGCAACCCGTCTCTTACCCAAAAACTTGCATCCGACCAATCAATCCTAACCAACTAATTATCAAATACCAATCTCAATAAAGACAAAAGTCTAGATTCTCAAGTTCTCAACAAAACAAAATAAAACACATCTACATCTATCCATCCCATTAAAACAAGAATAGGAAAAATGCATCACAAACTCAAAACCGCAATGCAGAATAGTTACAGGAGGTTAGGACCCGATCCAGCCTCCCATCATCCGAGACTCGCTAATCTCGCCTCTCAAACAACCCCCCTTCATTCCTTCCAGCCCCGCAAATTTTATCCAACTCACCATTGTATGTTAGTCGCCACGAATTTTAGCTCGCGCCGTCTGCGCAATTGATCGAAAACGAATAAGTTATTTGAACAGCTATTCTCAAAATGAAGTAAATAGATAATTTATTCGTATTTGTCTCTAGCCACAAAGCCACATCATAAAAGCCCTGCAATGCAATTCTGGAACAGCTGTCTAGGTGGGCGGGGCAACAACAACCCCAGGTTTTTTTTTTATATATCGTCATGCAGGAAGACGAATTAGATATGGATAGTGTAAGCCCAAAATGGGATTGAAGGATTGAATTGCACGAGCTTTTTTTCTTTTTCGAAAATTGGAGAACTCTTTTTTTCTTCACCACCCAATTATCATCTAATGCAGTATCATTTGTCTCAACAACTTTTTTTCTTCCATCAGATGTGAATTTGATCAGAATGTGACTCTTCAATTTCAAATTCGCATCAGAATTTTCGATATTCGGTACCCTCAATGCAACCTATCGGCTCGGCAATCAAACATATTCCAAAGCCCGTAACCGAATCAGGAGGGGTTGCAGTTGCAGAACGCATGAGCCTTGCGGTTATGCACATGAAATGATGGATTTTTTGTTACTAAAATTGTGTGTATGTATTTGTAGATGCAGTTTGGAAGAGCTGAAGGAGAGTAATATCATGCATGATATTTTCTTTCAGGAAGGAGAGTTAACCGATAACTTTCATCACAAAAATTTCCCCTCCAACAGAAAAAAAAAACCGCAGACTCGACGCAATATCGCATGATAAAAAAAGCTCAGATTCCCATGTGCACACCGTTGATGTGGAGGTTGAGCCTTGTCCATCCTGCATCACACCAGCCAGCGCGCAACCCAAACACCAAACCAGCAGCAAAGAAAAATCAGAGCTTTGCGAGCTTACCGCGCCTTACCGCTCTTTGCCCACTTACTGCTTTGAGATAGTTACAGGCTTTTTGATAGGATTTCGACAGGGCTAGCTATACACTTGTACAAGCCCAGTTACAGGCTGACAGGGCTAGAAAGAGCAGAAAGTGATCCACGCCTCATGGTCACATTTTACCGGTACACTTACTGGCTTTTACTTTGTCTATTTTTTTCTTTCTCCAAACGATTCAGTGAAGTTTCCCCTCGTTTTGCATTTGCCATTATGCAATTCGATATCTGCGCGAAGGACAAGAACCAAAAGAATGCATAGGTAAAAGTTAAATGTGTAATGCAGAGAAGATGCAAAAGACGTTACCGTATCTGAATCATGCTGCAGGAGAGTGAATCGTAAGTGCAGATTTCGAATTTCTCTCATATATCGTACAGAAATGGAGTTGCCAGTGTCAAATAGGAAAATATGAAAGGGGATTGTACAACGAGTGGTGCGTGGGTAGATGCATGTATCGTACATCAAAGCCGTAATTTGTGTACTTGTTCGGCGATGGATCTGGGTAAATAGTGAATACGAAAGCATACGAGTTAGGAGAATAAAATGTGATGAAATCACAGACACAAGCAGACATGAGTACAAACTGTACACACTGTACATTGTTGAAAAAGAATTTCGAGAGAAGACAAGATTCAGCCCCCAATATATTCTGCCCCCCAAACCCCAAACATCTTCAAGCGGTGAAGATAACATAATTGTGAATGATGATGATTGGTTCAAAAGAACATGTACGAAGTAGTCAGCGTTGAAAGAATAAATTGAATAAATGCTGGCATGCATATCTGATGCTGTAATGCAAGAAATATGCAGTATATATTATATTATGCATGCATCAGTTCTCCAGTGCATACCTACCTACCTTGGTGCTTTTTCCCTTCTAAAATCCTTGGGTGTGGGTTCAGATAGGGTTGTCAGATCGACTTTGGATTTCTATTTGCTGACAGTGAAGACTGGAGAATGCCTGAAAACTTAAAACCGATTCCAGGGGGATGATTCACTGCGTTAACAGAAATGATTCTCGGCGGAGGCTTGAAGACCGTTTTTCTCTCGTTTTCTTTCTCAAAGCGTGATGTGATGTCGAGGATGTGTGACAAGTCAACAACGCAATCACAACAAAGATGGGGAGATGATCGATGGGACGGGGATGAGGATAAATGTTGATCTGTGAGAGATAGATGGAAATGATGTAGATGATGAGATCAGAGCCCCCCTTCCCCTCCGAAAAGCTTGGGATTCAAGAAGATAATGATGGGGAGCTGGGTCGCGATGATGTAGATCAAAACCATGGAATCCCTTCGATCCCCCGGATCCAGATCCAGGTTCAAGTTCAGGTTCAGGTTCAGGACTCCCAGGTAAAGGGCCCCCTTCAGTCAAAATGATACGATGATGGCCCGAAGGATTCCAATGAGTTCTTGTTCAAAAGATAAGATGCAACAGGATAAGATTTACTCGACAATCAACGCCATCAAGTGTAGCCGCATGGTCATCCTCACATTCCACATTTCCCATCAGCAATCAATCAATTTCATGTACAATAAGAATGACGCGTAACAGATCCGAACCGGCGGGAGAATAAACTTTGAGTCAGTTCACCAGGTTCGCGAATGAAGGATTAGCTATCTTGTCGTCCCAACCATTTGTCTGATTCTCGCGGGGAAAGGCTACTGGCTACTAGGTATGCTATCATGTTCCAGGGAGAGAGATGTCGAGATTGAGAAGACGATTGATTGGATTGGACACCGGGCAGTGAGTAAATCAATCAGTCATGGTTTTTACTTTACGCCCAGAGTGCGAAGAAATGCACAATGACAGCCTCGTCCAAGCGTAACTTTTTTTTTCTGCCAGCCGCCAAATCCCAATGTCTCTTGTATTGGTCGATCTTTTGGAGAATGATATTGCAAAAAAAGAGGGTGGTGGTGGGTGGTATGTGGGGAATTATGCATGTAAAGCTGTGTCACTATACAGATTAATATGGTGCAGCTCGATCTATCTTGATTCTTGAATGCTGTAATAGATGATGGACGTTGATAGGTATGTTTGTGCGAATGCACGATGTATAGTCTGATTGTTTGATGCAACTGCACATCTTCTCGTCCGACACATTACTCGTGTTGGCCAATAATTGCCGAATTTTGATGATGGGCGGGAAGAGATAATATGGATGCCATATGGGATGGTAATCTCCTACCGACTGGCCATCTCGAACAAGGGGAGATTGAAAAGGTTGTCGTCTCATCCAAGTCTGATGATTATTTTGGGGGAAAGGTAGGTACTAGGTACACCGTAACCATTCATTTGAATCTGGAAACATCCGAGTCCAAACCGAGAAAATGGATTCTTGTGAATAATAGATTGATTATAAGAGGATACCTAAGGACCCCGAAATTTGAATCTCAATAATTCGATCTTTCAAGCGTATCCTTGAATGATATCAAATCTCCTTTTCCTTTTCCTTTTCCTTTCTCTTTCCCATTCCCATTTCTATTTCCATTTTCATATCTCTCTCGTCCCTCCTCCCTCAAATTCTAGAAGCCAAAATAATCAATGTTAGCTGCACCTAGAGACGGTATACTGGGATAATGTAGTACCGTAGAACCGCAGCACGCCTGGAAAAGTTGTGGACCATTCGGAACCGTTCGTGATGAAACTAATCATAAGCTAAACCGAAGTCAAAGTTTGAAGATTTTTTTGGCAAAACATGTGGATGTTCATTGGTTTGTTTGAAGATGGTGGATTGAGAATTGGGTGGTTTCAAGGTTGACGAGACGACGAGACGACCATTCGACGAATGATAATCGAGTAGTTTCGGGCTTTAAACAGAGACCTTGTCACGAACATGGATCTAGCTTTCAGTTATGGAGCTTGACGTTATGGAAATATCATTTGTGGTATGTGGTAGCATGTACCTTTGTGCGAATCTTTTCAAGTGAGTCTCAGAGTGAAGTAATGATTTTTGGATGGTTTGATCGGACGTGTTTTGAATCCTGCTTCCATGTGTACTATCTTGGATGCGGTAGTTCAAATGAAACCATCCATTGCTTATGGCAACTCTTTTCTAGATGCAGTTCATACATAGTTCTCACTCAAGCCAAGTCAACAGAAACAGAATCTAGATACGTAGATAGATAGCTAGCTCAGGAGCTACATCATAATCTAGCCACCTAGTCCCTTAGTGATGATCCAAAAAAGAAAGGCTCAATGTTTGTTGATACTGCACGGAGGTACCTCGTACTCAGATACCTAGGTAATACCGGTATTAATTATATAACACTGACCTTTGCATATTAATAAAAAGAGACTTTACTATTAGTCTTTAGTCTTTGGTCTTTGGCCTTAGTGAGTTTCGGTAAGAGAGCCAAAGTGATCAACCTCTTCTCAAAAGTTAAAAAGACCAGTCTCATTGAAGTTTGAACTTGCGGGGCAAATCATCCAGACCCTCTTTTCTCTCTCAAGGAAAATCCCCTCTCTGGCCCCTCCAGCATCATCTAAACTGACCACCTAGCCACGTGCCAAGTATCCATAAATAATATACAGGCTCGACAGGATTCGAAAGACTCGACAGATTTCATAGGTGAGCCTATGGATTCAGATAGAACTCGCGACTCATGTGGATATGGTCTAACAGTTCAACCACTCATACCTTCTCCTTTGGCACTTTATTGAGGTTATTTCGAGAATTCCACTCGCTCCACCAGACCCTGCATTGAAAAAAATTCGGTAAGAACTTCGTTTAGTGAAGCGTCATCCTTGGTAAGTGATGGAACTTTTCGGCATATCTTTCTATCCCAGGTTCTCCCAACAGATGAAGCTATCAATCCATCTTGTTCTACCGGTAATTCCGTAATGGTACGAAATATTGATTGACACTTGAGAGTTGAAGGATAAGGTAGCCGAGTTTTGACTCTATTGAAAGGATTATTAGTTCTCTCCTCTTTTGGTAGAGTTAGATCTGAACCTAAATAATCGAGCATCTTTCGAGTCCCAATACCTAGGTATCTATGATTCTAAACGGAGTAGAAAAGGGCAAGAAGTATTCACTCCTTGTCTGATGAATTGGCTTTGAATTTTGAGATACGACATCGATTTCGCCATCTCTGACCCCCTTAGATTTCCTAGAGGGGAAAAACAGTTAATAGTTTGGGATTTGATTCATTGAATGCCTATCTAGATATGAATTAAATGTTACAAACTAGGTTTATGTTAAACAAGAAGATGGATGATCTCTAAACTTTCTACTTTTGGTCTACTTGGGTAGATTCTCTTGTCTAAATCATACCTAGGTAATGATGATATCTTCATAATCGGGAAAGCGCGGGGGAAAGAATACTTACGTCTCTCTTATGTGTTGTAGGGAATGCATAGTTTATGTCCCCTCTATTCTAGGATTTAGAACAACTCATCCACAGATACTCATACTTGTTGTACATCTATTGATACATCTATTGACACATCCATCATATACATCCCTTCTTCATCATAAATACCATCACCATCACCATCACCATTACTATTAACAATCTTCCTATTTTGAAACAACCCTCGGACTTTTCCATTTATCCATTAGGGGAATATCATTATCGAATTTCGACCAAATATCCCCGTTGTTGAAGTAACGACACACCAACCACGCCAACCACACCAACCACATCGACTTCTATTGATTCTATCTGAAGTTCTGTCGGGAAGACGACTTTCCATCACAGCAACGTATATTTTATACATCACCCATCTATCAACTCCCGTCTTCTTGCAATCTATCTATTCCTCTTCATCTACCCATCCACCTCCCTCACACTCAGCCTACCTGCCCACCCATCGACCTCCCAACCTACAGAATATCTATCTGGTATACGATAATAGGACGATTCTTCACCCCTGGTCCATACCAATCGCCTCCCTTGCCGCCATCAAGAGACCCGTTTCTCTACACCCACGCAAGAACCAATCAATTCAGCCCTCAATTCCAAAAAAGTGGACAGGAGGAGAAAAGAAAGAAAAAAAGATTCAAAAAAATCAAAAACCCCAAAATTAATGCCAACTTGGAACCCCCCAGTCTTTCCTAGGTGTAAGAATCATACAGAAATCATACATCCACGCCATCTGCTACATTCCGAACGACCTTGTACCCAATTATAAACGATATAATCAATTAACCCGTTGTTACGAAGATCATATTGCAGGAACAACAAACCTTAGACCCCTTCTTCGTCAGATTTCCCGCGTCGCAAAACTAATTTGTTCACTGTTCCTCCCACCCTCCCTCCATCTGCTCAGCACTCAACCAACGCAACCCAACGCAACGCAACTACCTACTAGAGTATCATACAAGCAACCATCCCTCACATTTCTCTCTCGTCGTCTTCTTCTTCACACTCCATAAATTCTCTTTTCATAACAATCACAATAACTTCTTGAAAACGTCTCTTCATTTTATAAATCATTAATCATGGGCTATGAAACTCGCGGAAAACAATTGAATTGGGGAGTGATCGGTATAAATTTACCACAAACTCACGCTGAGAAAGCGGCCGCTCGACTTTCACCGCCTTCCATAGCGACGTCGACATCAGAACAGCAACTTTCGAAGAAACGTTCACGTCGAAGTTCATTCTCACTATCGCCTCCACCAAAACGAAAGAATTACACAATTCCAGAAGATATAAACACGCCGCCACTGTCACCACCGGCCGATGATGGCTCATTCGAAATTCACAATGTTCGAATAAAAGAGGAGGCGAAAGAGAAGAAAATCGCCATTGATGAAATTAAGCTTGAGGAGGGTACAGAGCGTAAATCAACGGCTGGAGGGGACGAGGAGAAGGAAGAAATCAAAGAAATCGACTTGACTGAAGTAAAGGACGAAATTGTTGAAGGAGTTATTGTTCAATTACAAAAAACTCGCAATAGACCTCATTTAGTCAAGGAACTTGCAGCTATTTTGTCTCCAACCGTCAAAATCGTGGAACAGTAAGTTTACAATCATTCCCATCCATTCCGTTATCTCTCGAAATCATGAAACTAACAAAAAGTCTAGATCTGCCAATCCATGTGCAATCATTTCCTCTCGACTATCCAACTATCTAAAACGACCATGGACCGCATCATCTCCTTGTCCAGTAGGAAAAGAATTGGAAACTGTACACCCGAGAAGAACATACTTTTACTTGACCACTTACTCGCATCAACCATTTCCTGATCCAGCACAATTAGCTCAACGCTCGATTATCACCCCATCTATTTCAAGCGCAGATTCGATAGATGAACCAGAACGAACTCGTGATGATTCACCTGAAGTCGATTTATCTTCCGAGGAATACGACGACGATGATTCAGTTACACCTCCAACTCCAACTGGTTCCTTTGCCGGTCGTTTCGAACGTCCCGTGAGAAATAATCGTGCTGCATCGGTTGGTCTTGAGAAAGATGAGAAGGAATTCACACAAACCGCTCGTGGAATGCAAAAGCGAAGATTCAGTGGCGAGCCACCATCATCATCTTTGGCGAAACCATCTGATATGAACGATATGCCTTCAAATATTTCAGATACCCCGATGAAATCTGTGGAATCTGACCCATTTTTTGGAGAAAGCCGAGGTGTTTTGAATGCCTCGTTGTTAAACACGCCGGGTTTTATGAATAGCCCCGCTATGAAACCTGTTTTTGCGTCGAAAAAATCATGGGATGCAACTGTGGAAACTTCTCAAGCGAATTGGGCGCCAGCGAAGATTGACACATTAGATTGGGATACAAGAAGTCCGGAAAACATCGAGTTGGATGAATTAGATGGCATGCTTGATGGATTTTAGGTTCTCAATCTTTTCCTTTTTTTATGATTATACGCACACGAAAGATTCTACCAGTGTTGAATCAGGAATCATTGATTCCATTGTATAAATACTTTTTACTTGCTACTTGAGATTTCTGTTGGGAGAGTTGTACGATTTTTTTATTAGAAGATATGGAAAGATGGGGGTGAATGGACTGGAAAATGCGAATACAAAAGGAAAGATAAAACAAAACC
Source organism: Botryotinia calthae (assembly GCA_004379285.1). NCBI lineage: Eukaryota > Fungi > Ascomycota > Leotiomycetes > Helotiales > Sclerotiniaceae > Botryotinia > Botryotinia calthae. The sequence continues at coordinate 27,237 of PHWZ01000271.1, read as the reverse complement.
GGTCCTGGGGATTATTAGGATATTTTGGAGGCACTCTCGTTTTTTTCTGCATGAGATATTATTTGTTTGTAGTCGGGTTTTTCTGCGATGGCGCTTAGGATGGTGGATTTTTGTTTTTCGGAGTGCGTTATGTCCTAGCCTCTTCTCTTTCTTCTTGTAAACAATAACTTTCATGACCGAGATGATTGGAGATGGATGGATTTGGGATATGATATGGTCATGTAGTCGTAAGACCATTGGGTTAGGAAAAGGAGGGAGATTTGGGAATGGAGGATGTGAAATGATCGTTACATCAAGTTGAGCGGTCGGGTCATAAAGCGTATGAATCAGATGAATATGGGGAATACGAATTTCGACGGATATACACATTCTAGGATGAAATCAATTTCCTTACAAAGAGAAAATAAGTCGGAATGGAAAAAAGATAATAGGATATATATATATACATATACATATGCACACATATAGTTGAGTACATATATATATATATAGATGAAGAATATGAAACATCTCTCCACCTAGATTTTGGTCTTTATATATATATATGGATAGGTGACTGTTAGGTTGTGACAATTTTTCTTATGTGAGTTTTGGAAGAATGGGTGTGTACTTTTTTTTTTACATGGTTTGGAACATATTTTGGTTGACTGTATTTGTTCATTCATTCATTGATTTATTGTGAGAAGAGAATTTGGAGATGAGGAGGTGGAGGAAGTGGAGGGAGAAGTGCTGGTGGATATTGGAGATTTGGAGATGGTGGTCTTGTTTGTGGTTTGGGTAGGGAGGGAGGTGCCTTGCACTTTTCGCATTAATTTCTTCATCTCTGGTTTTATTTTTATATTCTTATTTGATTTCAGTTTTGAATGTCATATATGTATATATGTTTCACACTTTCACACTTCTATTTGTATTTCTTCCATTTCATTTTTGGGGGTGTTGGGGAAGGGAGGGGGGGCGCGTATGTATTGATAGTGATGCTGTTCTTGGATTCTGGATACCTAACTACTGTTGGCAGTTCGTTCTGTTTTGGGGGTTGAGGAGGGGGAGAGGATGGAGGGAAAGGAATTACTTGTTTTGGATGAATGGTTGGATGGATGAGTTGGGCTCCGGATCTCCGGATCTCCTTGTGGATTTTGGGGGGTGGGATTTTTTTTGGTGGTGGTGACGGAAGGGGGAGGAGAGAGATTGAGTGATATTGGAGGGGTGAGTGGAGATGGATGGATGGCTACAGGGCAGCGAAGTTAGATTAGAGCTATTTCTCGCGAATACTGTTTAGATAGATGCATATGCATATGCATATGGAGATGAAGGAGAAGGGGAAGGTGCTGAGTTGATGAAAATCGGGTTAGTGGGTAAAGCATGAATGATGAATGAGTCTTGGGTTGGGAGTGGCGAGAAGGGTGGCGATGCGAAGTGAAGTGGTAAGAGAAAGTGGCGAGGGGGGTGAGGGATAGGGGAAAGTTTGGGTGAGACTGCTGGATAGATGGGGTAGAACCTTGGTGTGTGATTCGGAGGGTGGGAGGGTTTATAAGTGCGGTTTTGTAAGGGTGGAAAGATGGGAAGGAAGAAAGGGTTTGGATGGGAGTGAGAAGATGGGCTGGGGGTGTGAGGGTTGATCGATTGATTGATTGATTGTGCGAGATTGTAGAGTAGAGGCGGTTGGAGATGGGGAGTGGAGATGTCGTTGGGATTTATGAATTCTGAGGTTTGACAGATAGTGGATAGTGGAAGAGAGTTTAGTGAGAAGAAAGTAGATTTATTGGGGTTTTATTGGTAATAGGAGTTTCGTTTTAGGGTTGTCTTGCCGACGATAAGTGTTGTCGATGGCGGGGTCCGGATGTACATGTTCTGGTGAGTAAGTACTTTCCATTGTATTATTCGGATTGTCAATTTTTCATTTCTATAACTTTTATCGTTGCTGTCGAATACTCCACTGTCAAATCGATGAAGAAGTATGTCGGGTTTAAGAGGAAGTCTCATGGAATTACGATGTAGTTTTTTGCTTGTTTAGTTGGGGATATACCGGGTGGGATCCTCTTGTTCAATTTATTCCACCCGGTTACTCTTTTTTTTTTGAGGAAATTGGATCATAGGGGGAGTTGTTTATATGTATGTACGAGGTTGTTGAGTGGGTGTATGAGTGAATGGGAAAAGCGGGGATTGGGGGTGAGGAAATAGCTGCGAATCATGCAAGCTAAGTGTCTGACATAACGCGAGAAGCAGAGGTCTCTTGTATCTTGGGCAGTGTGAATGTCTGACCATTGTACGAAGAAGGTTGGTGTGAATATGCAAGTGCAGATTCCGAGAAAGGACGGAGAGATGAATGAAATGATGGGATATGATTGTGCTTCATCATACATCACACTTGTACATCTTGCTAGAAGTGCCATAGTGATGTAGCGGAGATAGTAGAATGGTGGTTTATGCGAGCTAGATGATTAAATTATTGTCAAAACTCTTGAGGAAGAATGGTCTGGCTGGTTAGTAGGGTGAGTAAGTAGGGGACATGGAAGGGAGATATTATTGTCGTTGTTTACTTTGTCTGTTCATTACCGATAATATTTTCATCATCACCTCTGTCATTTCCCTTCACTTCTTCCTAATTTTTCCCAGCCCTTTTCCTGTATCCTCTTACCCAACTTTATTCTTCCACGCCCTTGAGCTTCGTCGTAGAATCAAATTCGTGCGCTTCATCTCTTTCTAAGTGCAGTTCAACCTTTACCACTACCAACTTCGTTGCTAACTTCCCACTCAATGTTTCTTGTAGAAAAAAAGGAGTTTGTTGTTGATATACATGACTTTACTAACCAAGGAAAGGCAGTTGGGTATACGAGAAACGATGAATGTATATCGGAGGCAAAGTGAAGGATAATGACGTAATTTAGTGCATGTTTATCTCAATTATATCCAGGTGAATTTGAATGTCCTAAACTATGAGAGTTTCGTTCATGCGAAAGAACATAAACGGATGACTATATAAACTCCTATTTTCTTCTGTCCTACAACACTAAAGAGAAAAATCACAAATGCGAAGAACAATCAATGGTTGAGCGAGTTACGATTCTTCTAAGGTCATTTGCAAATATGAAGCTGCATCTGAGAAGCCTTTTGTGTTCGAATCAGCAAAAGAAAAATACAGAATGGAAGGATAAGGTAACGTAAATCGTTCTTTTTACTCAAAATCATTGCTGTCGTTGAAGCTATTACCATCACCGTCCCTTCATCTACTTCTCAAGCACCAACAAAATGTTTGACTTTGCAAACTCTGATTTATCAGGCTATATCAATCTGGTGTGAGGAACACGGGGGTTATTTCTCTAGAATTTGAATCACTCCTGTTGTTTCTCTCTTTCGAATTGGATTAATAATTGGAAAGATAATAGGGAGGAGCATGTTTATATACTCCAAGTTAAGAAGTCTTTCAGACTAAGGGAGAAGACGGAAAGGACTAGGCACTCATGTATTGCGCATATAGAGAGGATGATAAAGTTGACGATGAGTTAAAAAGCTCACGATCTTCCTAATTTACATCGTAAGGAAAGAGTTTGCACTTTGCCAAGAGAAAAAGGATAGAGAATTGTTTATATATTGGAGGGTGGAGATTTCTTGAATAAATGGATACGTATGTAATTTGAGAGGGTATGCAAGTGAGTTAAACTAGCAGCAGGTTGAAACCGGTGTGGTTCTTGAGAGTTGGTTGACTAATAGGGTCCATATTTGACTTTAGGTTTCTATTGAAGAATGAAGGTTTGCCCGCGAGGAAGAAAAAAATCCGGACATGATTCAGGATGTATAATGTGTTCAATCGCATTGCCTTCACCAAGCTTTCAGGTGCAGTATTACTTACTGTTTCCAAGATACCCATCTATCAAAGCACCTCCACCATAACCCCTAATACATCAGATTCAAGATTCGGCTGGAAACCTGCCAATCAAGTACAAAAACTACACCCCTTTCATCCATACTTCATAACTCCATCTCGAATTTCCTTGCCAACGCTACCATTGCCAAAAGTAACTCAGCACGTGTCATAGATTTGGGGGGGGTTTTCAAGAAGGTCGGGATCCATGGCATATGTTTGTTTCAATACACACCTCTTGATAGTTGATAAGTACTACGACAAAGCGATGCAGCTTTTTTCCGTCTGCAAGATTCTTAACTTCATGAGCAAATAAGAAGTTCTCAGCCATACTGTATCTGATTAGCATGATAATTTGAACCCATAAGAGCCAATCCGCCCACCACCGGAATACCCATCCTCGATACCCAAGTAGAAGCTGTAGCCGTGGGTTTGAGTGTACTCGAAAATCTCGCTCCATTAACTCCTTCTCTATCCAGCACTGCGAAACCCAAAACCCCGTCATTTAAATCATGATCTAAACATTTCCCTGAAAGAAAGCTTGTCTAATGACCTACAGAGGAGGTTGAGCGTCTTAATCAGAACTCGAGATGGCAGATGTACAATTATTTCCATTCTGGCCAATGGAAAATGCTGAGCTCTCGATATCAATAGTTGTGGATGTGTTTTAGACCGCAGAGGATGTGAGGTTTGACTTCGAGCGGAGACTCAACCCAATAGTTTGGGGAAATTCATAATGGTAATAGCCCACTAATTTACCACCGACTGCCGAGGAAATGAGTACGGACTGAATATTGGTGAGGTTGAATAGGGCTTCCACGGTAGAGATAGGTCCAAAAATTCCGGTACTCCCGCTGTCGAATTCTAAAAGTGAATTCTGCCATTAATGGCAACATCGCCAAAAGTAGCCCATTTTTGAATAACCAGAACTTTTTTTTCAAGGAATCTTCGTTAACCAAATCGTTATTGATAGTGTCGAGAGCTAGAGAACCAAGATATTTTATGGAGAGAGCGAGTCCAAAGCGACACTCTGGGACTGGACTTTTACCACAGAGGTTGTGAAAATAAAGTGTGAAATTGTTATCACTGAGCGAAGGTCCCCGAACCCGATGATGTCATTGTGCAGATAGATAGCAGTGGAAGTGGTATTAGAAGTAAATAGAATAATGCCAGTGGGTTGATTGGAAAGATTGAGAGATTGGAAGATGATTGTGTCGTTGTAGAGGGGCCGGTTATCTGGAAAAGTTGACAAATTCATAATATCCAGTTTCCAATGGATCATTGAGATGAGATACAGTTTCGCTTTAACTTACAGAAGATGAATCATTAGTGTGCATTCTATGAGTCATATTGAATGCCTTCTATAAGCTTGAAGATGGTGAACTTGGGTTGTATAGTCCCGAGTTGAGAGTTAAGTCAGCGAAACTAGTGCCAATGAGGCTTCAACTGAATTTCTTGGGGCTCCGATCATCAAGTTTGCAGATCAGAATCCTTGAGAAACATTAATTATACAGCGAGAGAAAGAAAACCTAAGATTTTGGAGCACTAATCTCGTCATAAGTCGCAGGCCCAGTAATTTGTGTTTGTCTCCTATGCAATGGGGCTCTCAAAGACTTTTTGTTGGAAGCTTGGACGGAGGAGATGAGTACTAAAGCATTAAGAAAGGCTTCTATTAATGATTTGGTAGTTGAAGTATGTATGATAAGAATATTGATAAACCTGACGACAAAGGAAATGAAAAAGAACAGCTGGGAAAGTAATAAAGATACCATGGTGAGCAGAATAAAACATCAACATGCAATAGACAACAGTCTATAAGCATCCCACCCAAGATGCCAAATTGATTTCCCTCATCCCTCAGAATAGAGAAATAGGTGTGGACAATTAAGCTAGCCTGATGGGATGGAAGTCCCCATACTGATGAATGGATCTCGGCTGACTTGATTGGCCCCTTCGTTTGGACATTCAAATATATCCATTTCCAAGGCCAGTAACTCTCGGCATCGGGAAAGCTCAGAAGGCTCAAACACATCCTCTAGAAGCAGATGCGATCTATGTATAGCATGTGGCTTAAATACTGACCATGGAGTAAACTCTTCATTTGAGGGCTTTGTGGTTTAGTAGGCTCAATTTGAATTTCGTGGTATGAGTAAGGGTTAACAGAAGCCCTTTTTCAAATTTCACATCAAGTGGTTGGAAATGTTAATGGTGTATGCATTACAGATTTCATATAGCGTGAAATGCTCTGATGGCGTATTGGTTCTTGATACAAGTTCCATGCCGAATTTGAATGAGTGGATGGGTAGAGGAAGCGAAGATAAGGGGCAGGGATTTTTCTCGTAGACCACTAACCGCTTTCAGTCAGGCTAACCCCATTCCCGTTATACCCTTAATTTCAGATGAAAAGTGGGGGTGACGTCTTTATGTCAACATTTCTTGATGAAACAACGATAATTGGTATTTTCAGTCCTAAAAGGTGGGTATTATCGACAACGACGGCTCGACGGTGTTTACCCACGCCACGTCTTGTAATTGTCTTGTTAACCGTGTACGAAAAAAGGAAAATGAGCTCCAGTATTATACGATTCCGATACGGTGGCAGTAAAGTCCGATCAGGTTGCATGACATGCAAGTAGGTAGTATTCTGGGCAGAAATCCTGCGGAGAATTATTTTCATTAAGCTTATTTTGGAATAGGGCGCGACGGGTGAAATGCGACGAAGGCAAGCCTACATGTCAGCGATGTCTCAAGGCCAAACGAACTTGCGAAGGATATGCACCTCCGCCACCCATGCCAGCCACCTGTAACCGGCCACTCAAATTCGTTGTATATTCTGCTTCCTCGCCCGTTGACGCATTAAGTCTCCTACCCGGTATCACACCAAGAGAGCAAAGGTTCTTTGATTTCTTTCGACTTCGAACAGCGGTAGAGTTAACGGGACCTTTCGAAGCGGATCTTTGGTCTTCTGTTTTATTACAAACGGCTCATGCAGAATCGGCTATTTTTAATGCAGTCGTTGCATTGGGGGCTCTCCACGAGAATTTTGGGCATTCAAGAGATGTTCAAGCGGTGGATTCGAATTATGCCTTGATTCATTATCAGAAGGCTATTCAACGGATAGTCAATTCAAAGGCTTTGAATATTGATATCGTTCTTATGATGTGCCTAGTGTTCTCTGCGTTTGATAACCTAAGGAACAATTATGAGGCTTCTTTGACCCACATTGCTGGTGGTATAAAGATTCTTATCGAGGAAGATAAGAAACTTGGGGGACTCAAAGATGGTTCTTTGCAAAAGGATGTTTTTCTTCCTATGTTTGCTCGGTTAGAAAATCAAATTACAGAATGCGGACAAACGGCTACTGAGGCAAATACTACACGCCTCCTTCAACTGCCTACCCTCAACATACCTCAGACTTTCACGACAGTAGAGGAAGCGCAAAACGCATTCGATTTATACCTCTCTTATCTATGGAATATGTTGGAACAAATGGGAGAAGCCAATAAACATCGTATACCACCTCCTCCGTTGCTTCAGCGCCACCATAGGTATGACGGTCTTTCAAGATGGTTAGATCCTTTGGATCTACTACGCAAACATGTCGATTTTTCCACATGTCAAACTCCACCAATTCATGGAGCAAATATGCGATACGGATTTTCATCTTGGTGCGCGGCGTTCGATACCTCCGACTTTCCACCATTCCATCCAGCAGTTCTCTTGTTACAAATGAGTCGTACGATAGTTTCAATCCTCCTCAATATCGATATAGTGATAGGTGAAATAGCTTGGGATTCTTACCTCCCCCAATTTAAAATGATACTTGATTATGCCGAGATGACCTCCCCAAATAAATACATGATTAGTCCTAACCAGGGAGGAACGCCACCAACCTTTCATTACCATCGCGGCTTCCTTACACCTATCTATATGGTTTCAACTAGATGTCGAGATCCGTTAATGCGTCGTCGAGCTTTGCGTATTCTTGAAAATTGTAATCGAAAGGAAGGAATCATAGATAGTATGATATACACTAGAATTGCCAAGAAAATGATGGAAATCGAAGAAGGAGCCGCGATTGAAGAAATGAGGAAAAATGACGCAAGTCAAAATCTTGATGATTGTGTTATAGAAAAGGCAGAGCAGATACCGGAAAGATGCAGGATTAGAGAGTCTATCGCCAAATTTGTGCCAGGAGGAGGCGGATTGGTCGGATATAAAAGAGAAGGAATTTGGCACACGGTAGATGATGAAGAACCAGTATTGGTTGATTGGCAAAAGGAATAGTACCTATCGAGGGGCGCCGAACCAGGCTAAGGTTGTCCTTGTGAATAGAAGTGATGAAGCTGGCAGTGCTGTGCGCATGAAAAAATACTTAATTAAGACACTATAATCGCGGATAGATACATGAATTTATAATTTCTTCGGAAAATTTAAGCGCCACCAAAGCTTCAGACATTATCGGAGGGCCAAATTTAAACCACGAGGAGTGATGAAGACCCTTCCCAGCCTGAAAGTCGATCATGTTTTGAAGCCGCAACACATTGCGCTCAAGGTGTGCAATAGCACGCAATATATGATGATACAAGAACTGTTCAAAGTACATGAAGCTCAATTTGCACGAGAAATTCCTAGTCAAGCAAGAGAATACCGGAAATAGCTGAGCCGGTAAATCGTATGACAACAAACCAAAATCTGGTTGATGCAAGCTAGTATGATCGACGACAGAACAAATGGTAGGGCTGTGGAACAGTCTTTTGGGACGAGAACAATCGATCGGTTGTAATTACCCGTTATCGAGATGATTTACACCAATTGATGTTGTGGCATGGATAAAAACGGAGAATGATCCGAGAAAGGAATGACCGAATTATCAGGCCAGTCATGCAGCAGTCAGATTCGCCAAGAGCTTTTAGAAGTTCATCCGGATGAGAATTCCCCCGCAAAATTACTTCGGCTGAAAAGTGTTCCGGAAGACATGCAACAAAAGTATTTAGAAAATGGAAAAAGTGAAGCTCGAACCGATAATCATGAAGCCAGTTATCAAGTAAGTTGATTCCTGTACTAAGCTTGCGCTTGCAAAACATGGCAAAGGAGTGTGGTTGAACAGGAACCTAGTAGTACCCAAAGTAAGCGGCTGACTATTGATTCTTGGTTCGCTTCCTCAAGACGCAAGATATTGATATACTGCCGAAAAGCTTTGATGTATCGGCAAATGCGTGCATGAATAGTCATGTTGTAGAGATCATCAACAACCCCGCACCTCAATTGTACCAACTTTGAGGACTGCCTCAAGATCTCTCGCAGCCGCTGATATGTACCCGCCGCCACCAACTGTGTCCGGATAGTTCTGCGGAGGACATGTTACAACACTCCCACCCAGACAAATATCTGCTATATCAACCTTAAAGGTTTGGGCCTGTTTATCGACGAGATCTGTAGTATCTGCAAGAAGAGTGGCAGTGGCGTGGGAATTGAACGGGACGCACAAAGTATTGGATTGCTCGTAGAACGAAAAGTCGAATGCTAGAGTATGAAAAGAAAGGAGGTTTGCAGAGCTCGATCCTAAATCCCACGGATGTGAGGAAGAAAATGCTCGATGGGGAAGCCATAGTGTTCGAGAACCTAGAGGATTAACGGATACAGAATGGAGGGGCAAGAACTCATAGTAGTGGCCAAGTTTAGGAAGAGGAATAGGCAGAGTTACAAGCCCCTCATTACCATTTTAGGGCAGACCACTATTGGTCTATAGTATATAGTACATACCTATTCAGATGTATCAGAATCCAGATCTAGAATTTCGAGGTGAAAGCACAACAAGATAATATTAAGCCGCAATATCCGATTAATGCCGTTAACCTCAGGCGGACCGTGCCTAAAAGGCTCCTTCGAATCTGTGGAAGCCGTAGAACTCGGAGAACTTCTAAAACTCGTAGAAATGACACGAATCTCTATCCATCTAGAGAATAAACTGTCTGCAAACCTGAGCGCAATTCTTAGTTGTTATGAATCTCTTGATGATGTCGTTTCTAGGGTCGTTCTATGATCACTGCAATGTCCCTAGCGTAGTGGTAATTTTGATACCCCGCCATACCTTGGCAGAAAGCTTGATTCCTCGTGTCCCTTTGAACCCCCGAAACTTCAAATCGCAGTTCACGACATGGCAGACTTTTTTTGATGTAGTACTATGCGAAGTCTTTGAGTTCATCTGGCACGGCTACTTTTTAACATAATCTTTAGATTCTAGAAAGTTTGTTGATTTTAATTTGTCTATACCGTACCAAATCGTTTTTGAGAACCCATGGAGAACACATTTGCTAAGAGTGAGATGTTTCGTTGTTGGGAAAGTTCTCAACAGATGCACTTGCCATTTGAGAAATCTAGAGGATCTGCATTCATTGTATCTCATGTTCACATGCAGAGTTCAAATTCTACTTCGGGTGTGCTTTAGATCTCACAGACGCCAATGCAGATAGCCTTCTGCAATGGAAGTTACGAAGACATGGCCGGCGCTTCGCGTGCTTGCCTATTTTTTTTTGCATGGCTCGCTCCTTCCCCGGATCTGGAAATTGCCCTCTATCTCTCATTATCTCATTCTTGAGCGGGGATGGTCAAATTCGGCCATGTTAGTCAGGTTTGCCCCCTGCATTACCTGTCTTTCACATTTCAAGGAATAATCCACACTTACTTCTGCAATATTATGATCGGAAGAAGAGTCTGAATTCTAAATCTCTCTACTTGATTCCATCATATCTTGGTTCACCAATCTCTGGATGTCATCATTTCATACTATTGCACATTTTCTTTCGCATGAACTAAATTCTTTCGATTCTCGTCGTATATCGTAAATCTCTCAAGAAGTCCTATCAACATGATATTGCCTTCTTCTTACATTATGGTGCTTCTTACGGTGATCTTGAACGTTATCCTTGTTCAAGGTCTTTCATCTACGGACGAATATAGAGATGCAGATTTTCAGCAAACAGGATATTTGTGAGTAATTTTCTTGCCATATACATGAGGAAGACTCTGAATAATAACTAGGACTAATCATAACATGGACCCGGGAATTATTGACAGTTCATCATTTGGCCAGCTGTGGAAAGTCGCTTTCTATTACCAAGAACAGGTTAGTAGTGTCATCATTGTTCCATTCGTATCTCAAGATTGAAGGTCAAGATATTCTCCGAGAAACACGGACAGACCAACTATCTAAGAACTCTTCAAGCGTTGAGTTCTGCATGATTTGGATCACTGCATTTGTGATTTGAAAATGCCTTCTCCGGGCATGGGATGATTTTGGAAAGTGCATGAACAACTGCTGACGAAGATAGTTCTATGCTAAACCATTGACTTATACACCACTTACAGGCGGCCCTCAATTGCTATTCCTTGCATCTAACCAAAATTATATCAGAACCCTTAATGCCGAGACTGGAGTTCTCATAAACTCAATACAGGTTCATACTCCTTTCTTACAATCTGATATAGGATGTACAGGTAAGTCTGAATGTGAAAAAACGATTGGATTTCATCAAGTTAACATATTGGAAGACATTCCCAATTACATCGGTATTATAGGTAAAGAAGAGTTATATCCTTGCCTTATTCCACCACTAATCAAGTTACAGGTACACCAACTATCGACCCCGCCACTGATATAGTATATTTCTTTTCCAAAACTTATATACCAAACTATAGAGTTCCAGGAAAGTAGGTATAAATGGTTTACCAATTTCAATATATTTATTGTCCAATTTCGTTCCCCGATTTCATGCACTATTTTTTGTATCATTCTATTTATTATTTTCCCTTCTCACTAAAGTATCAATTCCTCATTCTCCTCATTTGGCCTCAGAGGCTATCTTTGATAAACAATACTGACTCTACGATCTTGCAGTACTGGAACAGCAAATGGTGTTTATTACTTTCATGCAGTCAATATCAATACTTTACTTGATGTGGATTCTTACCCAATACTTATCGACGGCGCAATCGCAGATAATGCCCCCCAAAAGTATTTCATAGGAGGGGTTATTCTACAACGCCCTTCATTGACACAAGTTGGAAGTGTGGTATATGGCTCCTTTGGGGGTCATTGTGATCTATTCAATTACACCGGTCTTGTAATGGGCATCGATGTGAACAAGGCCAAGATTATCACAAACTGGGCGGTTGAAAGTGGACCACTAGTTCCTCAAACAAATGTTTTGCTTCAGGGAGGTGGGGGTGGAGAAGGTGGTATATGGATGAGTGGAATGGGGTTGGCAACTGATGGAGCTAGAATTTTCCTTGTATCTGGCAATGGTGGCGTAAGTATGCCATGTTTACCAGAAGTTACTAAATTCCAAATGATAACTGACGGTATTCCCTAGGCTCATCAAAACCAAGGGACACCAGCTTCAGGTTCGAGCGGTTGTCAAACACTCGGAGAAGCAACTATCAACCTAGCGTTGGATACCACGGGATTAATATCCGTATCGGATTACTTCCAGCCTTACGACTATCAGAACATGGATGCCGGTGATCAAGATTTTGGCAGTGGAGGCATTGTTCTACTTGATCCGACGGTATTCAAAGGTACAGGTGTAGACAAAATGGCCGTTACTGCTGGTAAAAATGGAAAAATTTATATCCTGAATGCGAATAACCTTGGTGGATATAAATTAGGACTTGGACAAACAGATAACATCTTGCAAACAATCGTCACGAGTGCTGCCGTATTTGGTGCATGCGGCTCTTATCCCCTTGAGGGGGGCTTCATCTACTGTACTCCAGTCGGTTTGGCAACATCAGTCTATCAGCTCACATTCACATCTAGTGGTCTTCCCCAATTTTCCAAAGTTGGTCAAACGAATGAGGTCTCCGCAGGTCGTGTTGGAGTTGGAATCCCAACTATTACCAGCTTTAACAACCAAATTGGTACAGCGATTCTTTGGATGACAGATCCTGATGCTGGCATCCGTGCGTGGTATGCAGTACCTCAGAATGGTGTTTTACAGGAAATCAAGTTACCGCAAATAGGAGGCGCAAACAAATTCCAGCGTCCAGCTTTCGGAAATGGGCGAGTATATACAACAGATTCAAACGGCGTTCTTTATTGTCTCGGAGCTCCAGTTAATCTTCCTCGTGGGTGTTGCTCTTTTCTTGAATAACTCTTCTGTCTGATTGTTCTAAATGAAACAGTACTGCATGCTAATCGTTGTTTAGTAAATTGTACTTCTCCAATCGATTTTGGCATCGTTGCGCTTGGGAATAAGTCTGTCCAGACTGTCAATTGTACTGCGATTATTGCTATCACTTCAATCAATGGTGCAACCGTCGGGAACGGGTATTTCTCCGTTGATAATTCAACATTGCCACCAGGTCCCTTGAAAGCCGGGGCCACATTCACATTTCCTGTCACCTGGGACTTGACCAATGTTCAAATTGGAGCCACGGCGAATACATCTTTTGGAAATGTATCTCCTGGAATAAAAAGCACACCATTGACATTTTTAACGGCAAATGCTGTCGCCGGCTTCGCTACCCTTTATCCAATAAGTTAGGTACAGAGGTGTCCTCGAAACCTTTTTTAGTTATTGCTCCGACTACAGTGGATTATGGCGGGATTATCATCACAAATGGAAGTGATATAAATCCCCAATCAGCTATCTTTACGATATCAAACAAAGGGTTGATGCCTATGACAATCATGGGGTATGCATATACTGCGGACGAGTTGGATGATAGTCCAAACTTCATTAATAGCACTACGATGAATGGGACATGGGATTTGGGGTTTGGTTACTTCAGTGCAGTAGGCCTTCCAGAGATTGGGAGTCAAATCGCCCCTAGCTCTCAGATATCTATACAATCTTCCTTTGAACCAACCAATGGAACCGGATCATATAATTCGTATTGGCAAGTCTGGTCAGATGGAGGTTCAGTTAACATTATTCTTGAGGGTATCGCTTCAACAGCTCCAATAACCAATTTTTCGATTAGCAATGGCGAAGGTGGATGGCTTCCTCAAACCAACCTTCTTATGGACTTTGGTAAAGTAGCACCTGGAAGCTCATCTTCCCAGCAGATACAAATTTGTAATGTTGGGGGCTCATCATTAGAGATCAGTAAGAGTAAACCACCAAATGGCGTCTTTCACATTAGTGACCCCACGGAATTGCACGAATCACAGCAGATAGCTGTCAATGATTGTGCATATGGAACAGTCATTTTCTCAGCGAATGTGGAACAATACGATAAGCCAGACCTTTTGCTCAACAATACTTGGACTTTGAATACAGACGATGTCAATTGGGGAGTTCACGTTGTTGAAATCACTGGAACTGTCATCTCGAAGAAGGTTGGCCCTGTAAATTCTACTACTGGTCAAACAATCTACAACTATCTTGGATGTTTTCGAGAATCTACTATTGGACCACGCCTACTCCCCAACCAAGGGTATACACCTAACGTCACTGCAAATAACAATAATATGTGCCAAGAAGCATGTTATGGACTTGCACAATACAGCTTTTCTGGCACAGAATATACTAGCCAATGTTGGTGCGGCAAGTAAGTTTCAAAGAATCACTAATTCCTTCAATCTACCTACATTTGCTACCCTTCATCTTTGTATTTTATCATGTACTCTTTCTGTTTCTTTACGTAACATTCACGTTTCGTTTTCTTCATTTGCTTCATTTTCCTTCGAAATTTGCCCTTGTGAAAATCCTAGGGACGAGGACCTTCGTATTCTGCCAAATCCCCTCAAATGCTATCTGCGGATTCCAAGTAGCACCTGGGCATTGTTCAAATGATCCCCGAGGATCAAGATTGGGTTTAGCGTGTCCATAAGCGAGAACGCTAGATCCAATCCTGGCCCTTTAAGGAATCACCTACGAGAAGTCCCCTCAGGTCAAACACTGAGGATCTTCCAGAACCTTCAACATTCAGATTGTTCTTGTATGAAATGCTGACTCCTCAATCTTGCAGTACTCCACCACCATTAGCCTCACAGGATCCTACTAATGCACTGTGTAATTTTGCTTGTCCGTGTGACCCGACCGATGGATGCGGGGGAACTGGCTATCTTTCCGTTTTCTATAACCCTACAGAATATGTGGCTGGATCTGATCCAGCATTGTATGGTCCGAAGACAGTCAACAGCATTGGTAATTACAATTACTTGGGATGTTATAGTGAAGCCACGACTGGTCGTGCTTTGGGTGGTTTGAGCCCTCAAGCACCATCTACAGGATTTACAATCGAATTATGTGCGACCGCTTGCAAAGGATTTTTATACTTTGGTATGGAGTATGCGAATGAGTGCTATTGCGGAAAGTGAGTATTATCCCCGTTTGCCTTCAAAATCTGCCATGAAAATACTGACTTCTCGATCTTCTAGTGTATTGGGCATCGGCTCGATCAATCAGACTAGCAGTACTCCAAGTACCAATGGATGCTCCATGCTTTGTAAGGGTAATACTAAAGAATACTGCGGTGGATCAGGAAAACTTGATGTGTATATGGTGAGCACAGCAACTTCTTCTTCGCAATCTATGATTTCGACTAGTACAGCCACGTCTACTACAAGCTTAAATAGTATTTCTTCAACCTTTACGATACAGAATACTATATCAATTTCCAAATCAACGTTGTCGTCCTCGACATCTCCAACAACATCAAAATCCTTAACAATGTCAAAAACTTCAGCGACTTCAACAACACCGGCAATTCCTACACCCACAGAGCCTATCACGGTAATGAGTCTTCCCGGTTATAATTATCTAGGGTGTTACAGCGAAGCGACCACAGGTCGTGCTCTCTCTAGTCTGCGGCCCGCACCTCCTATTGGAGGATTCACAATAGAGTCTTGCCAATCGAGCTGCTCAGCTTTTGAGTATTTCGGAATGGAGTATTCTAATGAGTTAGCCTGCTCTGTTATTAATTCCCTGCGTTGTACTAGCTGACTCTTTGTAGATGCTATTGTGGTGCAACCATCAATGCCGGCTCAGTTCTCCAAGAAAGTACCATTCCGAGTATTAATGGATGTGATATGTTGTGCGCTGGAGATCCTGGTGAATACTGTGGAGGTTATATTCCCATCTTTTCCATCAAATTCCCACTTTACAGAAATATATCGACTAATACATACACAATAGGTGGCTCTAGACTCAACATGTACCAATTCAACGGTACTATCCCAGTACCAACACCAGTTCCATCGGGACCAATCACAGTTATGAATTTAAAGGGCTGGAATTATTTAGGATGCTATAATGAATCCACAACGGGTCGCGCTTTGAGTGGGTTGGAAAATCCAATTCCGGGGACGAATAACAGTATTGAGGCTTGTTCTATGGCGTGTGAGGGATGGACTTACTTTGGAGTTGAATATGGTGAGTATATCTTATCTTGGTTGAAGGATAGGAACACGTGGTTTTGTTGTGATAATACGACTGGGGTAAAGTTAGTGCTAATGTCGACCATGAAATTTAGGAGACGAATGCTATTGCGGGTCAAATATAAACACAGGCGCAAAACTTCAATTAGGTACATCACCGAGCACTACGGGATGTGATATGGTTTGTGCAGGTAATGAGACGGAAGCATGTGGAGGAAGTTTGAGGTTAAACTTATATCAGGTTATATGAGGGAGGGAGCTATGATGAGTGGAGAGCTTTAGAGGTATATTCATAGGTAACCGAGAATCCACCAGGGTGCATTTATTTGTACTTGATTTCAAGCCATCGCTTTTGACGAAAGAAATATATCGGGGTGAGGAGATGACAGATCGTGGGAATAGAGAGAGTGGAAAGGCGGGACTTCATTTGCTTTTTGACAGTATTTCATCATTTCGGTGGCTTTACGTGAATTTTTCAATAAAATCGGCGTTTTTTGGAAGTTGAGCTTGATTTATTGAGATTTCTAGTCCTCAGAATTGAGCATGAAGGAGCGATTATGGTTTGTGATGAATAATGCATGCTTCTTGGGAGATAATCGGTATGTCTATGAATTTGATAACGGAAAGAGGAATATTTTATCGATTGAGAGACTGCGTAAACGATACGTGGGAAGAGGAGGTGGGTAGTCATCTGATGTATTTGGGAGAGCGACAAAGATTAGAGCAGTGATCAATAGAGATGTGAAGATGCAAGACATAGTGATGATAAAATAACTAACAGGTTTAAATTAATTACAAGGGGTATCAGTAGTACAGAATTCTTTTATTCATTTGTTAATTGTTTCGAATGAGATGACAGTCATTGGAGCTGCGTAACTTGCATGGGGTTTCATCTGACTATTCAAACTTTGACTCGTCTAATATCCCGTAGTCTCTCTCAGAAGTTGAGATATTGAGACGTGGATATGTATCTTGGTTGATAAAAGAACAGGAGATATAGTTGTATTTGTGTACAGTCTGGAGATGCTGGTAGATGGGAGATTGAGGTTCACATGAGAATATTTAAAGAAGATATAAATGAAAAAGCATGCTTAAGTGAAGGAAAGATAGATTATGCGGTCATTCACTCATCAGAACACGAGGCTGTGAGAAATGAAATCGGCTATCACTGAAGACAAGACTCATTTTAGAATAAAATCTCTCAACGAATCAAAAATTGTTTTTAATCTTAATACAAATCTCGCCTTTAAATTGATGAATTGTTTTAACTTAACATATCAGCATCAACCACGAGTATCAACCAAGAAGATCCCACAAAGATATCAACACACGACTTCTAACATGTCAGATCCGCTTGAAAACTTATTCCCAGAGGGGGTGCCTCATACTAGAGCACCAAATATAAAGCATGAATCTGGCGCTTTAATCACGCCAAAAAATGATAGTTCTAAATCCCATCAAAAGTTCAAACTTGAACATTTCAAAGATGAATCTGGATCTGGATCCCTGTCTACACCTAGGAAATCTTATGAATCCAAATCTTATACCAAGTATGATTCTAGTTATGGCAAATCTGAATCTGCCGAGAGTAATGAACCCGGGACTCGACATAAGAAGCATGAATCTGGTCCACTCTCTACGCCCACGATGAGACATAGACCTCGATTCAACAATGCAGACAATGCGAAAAGCTCATGCACCCATGTTCCTTTCGCACAATTGTCTTCCGGTGCCTTGTTTGGGCACCGTGATCCCCCGAGGTTTGGATACTTTGCACCTCAACACTTGACCTCTTCTTTATATGGATGGAAAGAAATAGAAGGCGTCAGCATTCCCTTCTTATCTTCACTTATTCGACATACTCGATCTTGGCTGATAAGGTTAATCATCCATTCCAATCGGCTGATATCATTGTCTGTTATGTCATCTCATGTACGAGTAGCGACATTCCATTAAAACTATTGCACTCACTAATTCGTCTTAAGATCGCGCTTGCCTTATTCTTAATGTATGGTGATCTTCGGTATAGTGGTGAAGAACTTGTTAATAAGTTTCAAGAGGATTTCGGTATCAATTTCCTGGATGAGTAAAACTTGGTGGTTCTTATGCATATGATGGGTACGGAGTTTTGGTATTACTGATATGAGAGACGGGATCTTATATATGGAGTCAACTTATACATGGGCTTTCCTCTACATGAGATGACTGTAAGGGAATGAGATAGAATGAGATAATGAATACCCCTGGTCATCATCCGGAATCATCACTTGTCTCAACATGGCTTTGGATATGCTACAACATATGATGAGTCAAGAACAAAAAAATGACGTGCCAGATGTAAATCGAACACATAGGTCGGGGAGAAGCTCTTCAAGTGATCCATTCTCTCCTGTTAAGAACTCAAACTCCTCGTGCTTCACCAAATACCACCGTTGTATCTCCATAAGAACAGTATTCGATTCCCGATACTTCCAATTCGATCACAACCTCCAGCCTGTTCCAATGATACCAATTGCGTATCTTCCATTTACCAATCCATACACACGGGTGCATCAATTTGCATCAGAGATTCTGGTCACGTCGCTTTAGGCGTCCATACACTGTAATAGAATAAGACAAGTTTACCGTGATCCCGAATAGATCATCCCTTCATCCCAGCCAAACATCTCTTTTTTTTCGAATTGTCCCGTCGGATAGGAAGGTATTTCATGACCTGTAGGATCATGAACTCCAATATGCTCATGTTCTCCTAATTTGACCACAGCACATAAATGATAAGTAGATTCTCGGATCATTAATGACCAGGTAGCTCCTTCTCTACCTTCATTGTGTTTTGTAACTGGACTTTTAAATTTCAAAACTCTCAATTCTGATATGGAAGTGGGTTGAGTACCGACATAGAAATCGATTTTTAAAAACGGTGGGAATAGAGATGTAGGGAGGATGTTCGATTTTTCGTTGATAGTTTCATTATTTACATTCCTAGAGGTTCCAAAGATTCGAAGGATAAGGGAGGATAATTTGTATTAGGATGATCTGTATGCTCAAATGATTGATCAGGAAGTCGCTTTGTTCGTACAGACGAATTGAGAAGGATACAGATGACGTAGTACCTATAGTTATTCGTAAGTCCTAAATGTTATATATTGTATTCTATTTAAAGATCTAACTATTTGATTTCTATAACTCTTAAATAGAGAGCTATAACGATGCGAAAGAACTAATCTCTTTCACATTCGCTAAAATCTATACCGCAAAAGATCATTCACTAATTGAAGATCACCAGGATCATTCACTTGTTCATACAATTTTATTTAGAAAAAAAATCTAATTCTAAAGCTTAAATTGTCACGGCGCCAACTACATTTTCTGTAGTTGCCTTCGTGCCTTAGGCATGGACCACTAGTGTGCTCTACTTCCTATAAGTAGGGCCTCACTCTTCCATAGCTCTTCTATTCTCATGTACAATATAAGTCTTTACCCGTACCTTAATATAAATATTACTTACAAGATAAAGCGAGTTCGAGGTGTTTTGACTGTTACATTCGGTGGACTTCGTTGTTGTTTTATATAGTCTCAATGCACGCTAACAGTATCGTTCATGTGCATTAGCGTAAACTCCACTCTACCAAAATTTATAATTGTTATCCATTACCATTTCCCATTTCCCATTTCCGATTTTCAACATCACCATTTCAATAAGGAGAGAGCCAAAAATGATTGTATTCAAGTTATTTAAATCGTGGCCTTCCCAATTCTCTTTTGCCCAACACCTTTTCACCTCAACCAGCAGCATACCTTCATTCACATTCAAACTATTTTCAATTTACCTTTTCCCTCTGTCTTTCAAATCGTCTAGCATTGATTATAGCTAATACTTCGAAAAAGCGCCGCCTTCGTGATGATGCCCTAGGGAATACTAACCCCCAGAAATCTGATTATTGCAGAAATCAAAACATTCCCCGTATGGTAACCAAGAGCCACCCAGTCGTGTCGTATATCTGAGCAGGCGAAGTTGCGATACGCAGCAGGGAGCCATATCAGATGATCGTTTCCAAAAGCTAGCCAGCTGATTGCGAAGCAAACGTGAGCCTCGGGCTGACTCGAAATGTGGCTGACGATGGAAGCGACCGAGTCGGGGTAATTAGTAACCACCTAGGCATCTACCCCGAATCTGCCCAGGTGAGAATTGAGATAGAGTATGTTGTGATCTTCGGCTCTTTATAGGCAATAGCAGTAGGGTTAGAGCGGCCGATATAGAGTAATCCCCGTCTTTGAAAGAATTTTCGGTTAATGATTCCAACGGGTACGTTCGCTGTGCCCAGCTCTGGGGGTATGGATATTTGTTTTTTGTAACTTCAATGTTGGAACAGACGTCGGGAAAGCTGCCTGAGATATGTGGGTATTAATCCGAGTCAAGTGCTGGCACACAAGTGCATGTGCATAGTCACCCGGGCGGGCATGCATGAGATGGCAACTAGAAATCCACTTGGGCACCAATACATCCATACATAGCGGATTTCCTTTGCCATAATCTTGTCTGCACATGAAATAGTCATGTACTGCCAATGAGAAGTCTCCCTATCTCGCTGTGTAGTACAGTAGAATTCGAAAACAGATTAGGTCACTATACCCCACCAGCACTGGATACAGTATGATGTATATTGCATGAATCTGACATACATAGGCGCAGGTATGCCCAAGTACGGGCTCCGGGGACCAGCATGAAAGCGTGGAAGCAACTTGGAACTCTAGAACATTGTAATCTCTCTTATCGAAGGCTGCAGAATCAAAAGTCATATGAGGACTGCTATGTTTAAATTTCGGCATCAAAACATCGCGATTTTCACAATCTTGCAAGCTCAAACAAAAACAAAATGGGTTCGAAAAGTGACCATTCTGGGCACAGCTGGCAGAATTTGAAGAGTCGTTTTAAGCGCTTTGAGAGGCACCAAAAAAAAGAAAAAACTAAACATGAATCCGACCGACCCAAGCTCCCAGATGATAGTGCAACAAGCGGCGATCCTTGGACTGATGCCTTTAAGGAACTTTCTCCGCAGCTACAAGAAAAGTTCAGAGCGAGAGGTATGGTCGACAACCGCACACTTTCCATGAGAGACAAAGTGGAGGAGTTCAAGCAGGAGGCTGGAAGATTGCAGGAATTGAGCAATGAAAGGGATTGGAAGTTCTCCATGAAAGGCCAAGAGATTCTAGTCAGAGATTTGACTACTCGGGTCGTTGGGTGGGCAATTAAGATCGGCGATATAGCCATGCCACTCGCACCAACGTCTCCAGCAGCCGCAGTGTGGGGTTGTTCTACTATTTTTCTCAAGGTCAGTGAGCTAGCTCCTGACGTTGAATTCCCGAATGCAATACTGATGATCTGGTTAACCAGGGAATCCAGAACTTCGATGCCGAGAAGAGAGCTCTCCTATCTATCGCTGAGAAAGTTGCACAGGCGATGTTTTTGGGTCAGCTTTACTCCAATATCTATACCCAGGAGCGCACAGGAGACTCAGATGTCATCGCCAATCTTCGCAAGGCCACTGTGGACGTATACGTCTGTGTGCTGACACTGTTGGCCAAATCTTTCGACCTTTCATCCAACACCGTCACGCAATTTTGTCGGTCGATGTTCGAAGACCATAAGCCATCCGGCATTTTATCAGATTTGGCAACCCAGAAGAGTGCCCTGGACAAAGCAGCAGGTTTGTGCGAAGTAACGGCCAAAGCGCTACAAGACAAAGATTTTAGGAATCTCCTTCAAGCCACCGAGCTATTCCAGAGACAATATTTCCAAACAATCAACGAAAATGATCAACGAAATATTCGAGACTGGGTCTCAAAAGTTCCATACGCTTCACATCGTCGGAACATCGAGGAGCGCCGAAAAAAGGATACTGGTGACTGGCTCATTCAACATGAAGAGTTTCTTGACTGGATACTATCACCCTCATCCAAAGTACTATGGCTTCAAGGATCCCGTAAGCATACTACCTAATACTCTTTGCTACTGAGATCTGAACTAACATAAAGAAGCTGGGACCGGGAAGACTTTTTTGACTGCAAACGTCGTGACTTATCTCGAAAATCGGATCGCTTCTACAGGAGGAGGTCTCGCTTACTTCTTTTGCAATCGAGATGAAGATGACAGGCGAAGCTCATCTCCAATTCTCCGAAGCCTAGTTCGCCAGCTTGCGACGACAAGTTCTATGGATAAATCAATACGCGGGAGTCTCCACCGTCTTTGGAAAAAGAGTATGAAAGACAATTTAGACTTTGGGCGTTCAGATTGTCAAAGTCAGCTTTCCGAATCCTTTGATACATATTCCACGACTTTTGTTGTTCTTGATGCACTGGATGAAGTCAATAAGGAAGATCTCCGGATCATTTTGGAAGATATCCGCAACACCACGTTGAAGACTGAGAATATAGTCAAGCTCTTCGTTGCCAGCCGGCCCGAGATTGATATTCCTTATAATCCGTGGCCTACAGTCACAATCCAAGCTCGAGATAACTTTGAGGATATCAAAAAGTATGTGGAGGGAGAGGTCGAGAAATTCATTGATGACTTCCACTATGACAGGCCGGTTGAAGGATCAGCGGTGATGATAATGAAAACCCAGATTATTGGTGACATTCTGGGCAAGTGTGATAACATGTGAGTCTACCATTACTTACAACAAGAAGCTTTCTGCTAACAAAATTATACTAGGTTCCTGTGGGCTGCTCTCCATGTCAAGCGGATTCTGCTAGATTGTCGTACTGTTGATGGTATTAAGGACGCCCTCGAGAATCTACCAATGGGGTTGGACAAGACGTATGATCGATTCTTTAAGGGTATCAAACAGTCTCCGATCCCCGAGCAAGAGTTAGTTGAACATACCTTGAAGTGGGTTTATGCTGCCCCCGGGCTTCTTCAAACCGATGAAATACTGTCCGCCATTCGTGTTCGAGTCAAAGATGGCAATCTAACATTCATCAATTCTGTCAACAAGGAAACTTTGCTGCTCATGTGCAGCAGCTTGCTGATTGTTGACTCAGAAGATCAATGGAGGTTCTGCCATCTTTCAGTTCGGGAATATCTGAACGGCTATATGATCGAGCCTACAGGGAAATGGTCAGACCCTAGTTCCTTTTGCGCAGAGATCTGTTTCCGCACATTGCTCTTGTCGTTTAATCCACAAGACACCGTTTTTGCTCAAGCCGATCCGACCGAGGAAGAGAATCATGATCGCTTGAAGAATCCATTCCATCCTGCAAATCCATTCTCTCGACACTGCCAACTTTATTGGATCTTTTATGCAAAAACAAAAGTTGCAAAATCTTCACATATCCCACTATTGAAGAGGTTCCTTGGATCTCCCAATGAAGCTAGTCCCTTCTACCTTCGCTGGTTCGATTATGCGGTCAAGTTTAGTTCAAAAAAATACGAACGCTTCAGCACTCCCTTTGTGTCCGACTATGAAACAACATTTAATCGATGGCTTTATCGAGATGGAGATCTACCAAAAGCGCCTATTTTCTTGGTTGCGTACTTTGCACTCTACAAACCGTTGCGCGAGTGGTGTGAGAGCAGTGATATAAGCCCATTGCAATCGACCAAAAATGGGGATTATCTGCTGACTGTCGCTTTAAAGTCCAGCTGCGTGCCATTATGTTCAGCTCTTATTGAGAAGGGACGTTGTCTTGATGAAGAACTTCAACTCTGTCTTAGCCAAGCACTTGTTGCTGCCGCCGATCAGGGAAACAAAGAAATGGCGGAATATCTCATTGGAGAGGGTGCAGATGCGAGACTTCTTCCTGAACCCAAGGGAACCTTATCTTATTACGGTCCAGTCGATGCCGCTGCTCGAAGAGGTGATCTTAATCTAGTGACATACTTCATGGAAAAAGCGAATGCAGTCATAGGAGATGCGCTTTTTTGGGCTGCTGAGCCGGAAAGCAAGGAAGCAGGACTTGGTATTATCAAGTATCTGATTGAATACCACAAGGCAGACCCAAATCTACCGCCAAAACGCCATCGTTACCAAAGTGCATTTGTCGTAGCCGCAGTATTCTGTCGGCATGATATAATCAAGTATTATCTGGAGGAGACAAACGTTGATCTGAATGCTGAATATAGGTCTGGCTCGTACGCTAGTCCACTTTGCGCTATGATGCGGAGAGGCTTGCTTGAAGACGTGAAATACCTTGTCAAAGGAGGTAATCTGGAAGTCAATCGTCCGCATGAGTTCGTGGGAGATGGGAGTGCACTTGCTGAGGCAGTTTCCTTGGGAAAGCTCGAAATAGTCAAGTACCTCGTGGAAGAGGCTGGGGCAGATCCTGATCTTGAACTGAAAGTTGGACTCTACGGCAATGCACTGACTACAGCGATTGCTTCGAGAGAACACAGGGGCACTGAGATTATCAAATACCTTCTGCCTCTTACCCAAGTCAATCTCCCCCTTTCGTGTGGAGTTTACGGCAGTGCGCTTGCTGCCGCTTTTGAGCTCAAACATCCTGCTAGCAAAGTCGATATGAATATTGTACGACTTTTGATCAAGGCTGGAGCTGATGTCAATCTACAGCATCAGACCGGGAATTATGGCAGCCCATTTGTCGCCGCTGCCTTCTTCGTGGAGGACCTGGACATAATAAATTACCTGGTTGACGAGTGCAAGGCAAAGATAGACGCTCTTCATTCGACTGGAGATTATGGGAGTGCTCTTGTCGCTGCTGCCAATGGTGGAAATCTGGGAGTTGTCCGATACCTCGTGGAATCAGGGGTAGATCCTGATTGCGAGCTTCAATCTGGAGCCTACGGCAGTGCTCTTGCTGCTGCTGCTGATGGCCGGTGGTCGGACTCGGCAGTTCTCGAGTACCTCGTGAATTTGGGATTGAATACAAATCGTGAGCTCCAGGTCGGAATTTATGGTAGTGCGCTGGTTTCTGCTGCTACTGCTACCCATAGGCTATATCGAGTGAAGTGTCTTGTGGAGAAAGGGAAAGCGAATGTGGATCTTTGTCTCAGGTCTGGATCTTTCGGAAATTCACTCACAGCTGCGGCCGCGAAAAGAAACTTCGAAGGGGTCAAGTATCTCGTGGCAAAAGGCGGAGCAAATGTGAACCTTCCCCTTGGGTATGGATCCTTGGGAAGTGCACTTCACGCCGCGATAATCTCGCCCTTTGACTTTCCAATTGACCAATCCATCATTGAATTTTGGTTGGAATCAAGCCCGGAAATAGATCTCGCGAGGCATAGGCATATCTTAGGCGACGACGTTACCAGAGTGGTACTGTCCGCCACCTTCGCGAATGCTTATTGGCGGGAAGGAGCTTTGCGCATTGTGAAATTTCTCGTGAATACAGGAGCAAATGTTGATCTTGAGCTCCAAGTTGGCACTTACGGCAATGCTCTAGCTGCTGCTGTGGTGATCGGAAGTCTTGATCAAGTGAAATATCTTGTGAGAGAGGGGGGTGCGAATGCAAATTCTCAACTCAATACCGGATCTTTTGGGAGTGCACTTGTGATCTCTATCATTGCACATTCGAAGCTTCGGAACCTCCACGCCGATGCCATCTTGGATAGTATCCAGAAGATCATTCGGAGCCAGTTATATCGTATGGATTATTCGAATAGACCCCCAAGGAGAACGACTGCTGGATTGGCTCGATCTTTGGTTGATTCGACGATGAGTTCTTTGGTTGAAATCATGATCTTTCTCCTGGAATCGGGTTCCGATGCAAATCTGCAGCTCACTGCCGGACCTTTCGGCAGTGCACTGGCTGCTGCCGCTGCGACGGGGAGTTTTTGGCATGTCAAGTTTCTCGTGGAAAATGCACAGGCCGATGTGAGCCTCCAGCTCAACCATGGGTCCTATGCTAATGCATATGAAGCGGCAGTTGCCCATGAACATCACGAGATCGCGAAGTATCTTGCGTCAAATGCAGGTGGACACTAGATGAGCTATCGAAGACCATTTGTTCTTTCTTTTTCTATGAAACAGAATAGATGCCCTAGTCCTTGCTCCGGTGAATATGAATTGTTGAAGAACTAACAAAATTATGACTTCGAGTAGCCTCGGTCTGAATGTAGTATCCAAAGACGCAGACATACCTGGGCAATGATGTTAACACATGCTCGGGTGGCGTTTCAATCTTCCTATTCCGTAGGGGGTGGTCAAGTTAGGGCTGGGTTGACTTCTACAACATGGTGGGTAAAGGTGGGAATAGTACAATTCTGAGAATTCAACTCGCCTCGCTTGCCTACGTACGCTGGCCCTCCATCCAAGGTCTTACATCTGCTACCGAAGCGGCGATCTCTTCATCGTCCAGAACACTGGATAAACCAGAAGTCTCTTTGATGATCAGTGCGAGTAAGTTTTTGATCAATATCGTCCTAGATTTCCTACTGATATCAACATTCCGCGTCGGAAAATTTACGCCAAACATTGTAACACAAGATGTTATTCGATTAATTTGCGATACGTTATTAGTAACAGTTGTTAGAGTGAATAATAATAATGAATCAATTAGTGAAATATAGTATAAAGATTTTTTATTACTTTTCAAAACTATGAAAATTACACAATTTAGATTTATATATAAGCTATTTATTACGAAAGTAACTGTTACGACGGTAATAATGAATTACGTAATAAGTGTTATATAATGAAGCCTTTGAAGCTTAGAGTCCAAGGAGCTAGGAGCTTTGAAGATTTAGAGCTTAGTATTCAAAAGAGCTTCAAGTTGTCACGAAGCCATTTACGCGGGGTAGCCACGTGGGGTAACGGAGGTCCCCAAAGCCCGTTAGTCCAAGATCCGATTTCCCGAAATTACTATAGGAAAAAGGTGACAGTAAGATCGGATGATAACGTACTCGGGGTCTCTCTGTTAGTAGGTGGGAATTGTGTATATAAAGAGCTTCCTAGAGAGCTGTAGCCGATAGCTTTAGATTCTAAGGATAATATGAACCCTGTTAATTCAGCTCTTTAAGGCATACCGTCAC
>PHWZ01000270.1:0-52233 GCA_004379285.1 Botryotinia calthae | reverse complement strand
GAATTGGGCATCCCGTCCGCTCTGCCATACACAAGCTTCAGATCGGTAGATTAGTAGTTGGGTGGGTGACCACCAGCGAATCCCTACTGTTGTATGTTTATTTTTTATTTTTAGGGTCGGGTGGTAGCTGTGGGAATCGCTGTTTTTGTTGTGGCTCTCTCTACATATGCATGGAAGAAAAAAGCGGCCGGAATTGAGTACCTCAAAACACGTATTATTTGGGTGGTGTGCACGGTACTCATTTCTGGCCGCTTTTTTCTTCCACGTAGAGTGTGGGTATGTATGTATGTATGATGTTCTTGTCAAAAATGTCTTTGCTGCGGTGAAGAGGGAGAAGGTCAATCTTAAAGGACGAGCGAGGGTCTTCCTGGGGTTTGTCAGTCTGTACGGACTAATAGGACACTGCAAAAGTAGACTTAAAAATATCTCTTGAAATATTGATTTGTATATTTAAGGAATTGTTGTAATAATTCATTAGAGATCGAATAATCAAAGAATAGATTCTGATATCAAATAGTTGAAGAATGAAAAGAATTAAAAACTTTTGAGAGTTGAGAAGTGTTTTGTTAGTCCATGCACCTACTGATGGACCGAAACGACACCTAGATTGGGGGAAATTGTGGTTTTTGAAGGATTGATTCAAAAATATACCTGGTGTGAGAAGCATACCATGGTATGATTTGATGATTTAGATGTATATGATTCGTAAATGATCAAACGATTCGAGTATCTGCCTATCTGCTCTAGTGGTTTCTGGATGCTCAAGTTGTAAATGTACAAATCGTCTACGGTCTATGTCTGTTGAGTAGAAGCGAGAAGAGATATGAATAGGAAAATAGGGTTATGGACTAGAAATCTTTCTCTTCTACTTTGTACTCCTCTTATCACCAATAAAGCTTTTTTCGACTTTGTAACTTTGAGAATTATATATGCGGAGAGAGGAGCTTTCAACCTTCACTTTCCGGGGTTGATTTGGTTGATAGCTCATACTTATCGTTGAAATATGGTTATAGTGGGAAACGAATTAGTTGAATTGAGGATATAGCTCATCGTATTGTTGATCGGCTAAAGAGCTAGAATAAGGTTGTGCCTCGGAGAGATATAACTATGATAGATCGGTGCTAATATCAATTAGATTATAGCGCCAATGCTACGGCTACTGACTACTTTCAACACTTACTATACAATTTGATTGAATTAATATATACTATCAAGGTATGTAAGCATAGATTGGAGAAAAGCAAAGCTCGTGTTAGAATTACGGGAGACAGTGAAACCGGTGGAGCTGGTGAAGCAGAGTGGTTCCTTCGTTGGCTCACTAGATTCTTCATCAATGCTGGATATTTCTATTGAATTGAATCTTTGCCCACATCTATTAAACAGCAATCTAATTGGAATTTAGATATCCAGGTGATTTGCTGTATCCCTGCCTAGCGTATTTTGGTACAGTGACAGCTGCAGCCCTACACATGGCTCGAGCGTTTTTCGGAAAATCTGGGGTCAATGCCTTTGATCCCGTTCCCATATTTATTGTTTGAGAACTCTTCATCTCCCAACACATATCATAATTACCGTTATCATAAGAACTATACTCTATTACCTTAAGTCGCATACCATTCTCCCAGATTATACGTTAACAACTCGTCGAAATTGGCATCATCTCTCCGCCAAGTATTTACACCTGATCAAGATGTTCCGACGAACACTCTTGAAATCTGGTCCACCCGGCTTCTGGAGACCACATCGTATCAGTTTCTATAGAAATATGCAGAGCGGACCCAGCTCACCAAAGGTTCGTATCTCTATATCATCAATAGTGCAGTTTCACATTACATTATACTAACAATGATTATAGCAGGAAATTACAGCAAATATATCACCCAATCGTTCAGGAGGACAGACTTCCACGACTCCTCAAGATAAGACGCAATCTAAAATGGACCGTAACCTTTTGGCTCACTCGAGGGATAATATGTCCACGGATGATTGCGATTCCTATGTTATAAAGAGCATCACGACCCCAGAGATGCTGAGCAAGATGGAGTCAATACGGGACGATACTCGATCAACAAGACAGAAAGAGGAATACGAAATTCAGTCAATGAAACACGAACAGGACGATATTCGGTCGGGGCAGCAATTAATTAAACAGAAATCACAGGAATTGTCAAACAAGATTTATAATTTACAATATCATAGAGACCGAGAATATGTTGGAGGAGTGGTTAGCATGAGAAATCAACTGGCCCATATGTTTCTCAGCTCCATGCAAAATGCACAACGTAAACAGCAAGTAGCTAATCCAATCGATATCAGAGCCTATGTAGACGATCAGAACGAATTAGCATACGACGTCAATTTGTTAACAACAATAAACAAAGCTGATCTGCACCCTGCCTACTTTGACATCTGTGTAGATACGGTTTTTGGAGCCCCAAAGAATCTCATCAATCGCTTACTTGAATGGGATAACACTAGGGAATATCAAGTTTATCGCATCTTCGGTGACCATGGAGAAGCCTGGCACAAGGGTTTTGCTAATACCTGTCCAAAACCTTTCAAAATACGGCTGTCTTCGATAATATGTCTTTAAAAATACGAATCAGCTATATCCGATAATCCATCTCCCGATCTCGAAATTCTCATACAGGATCAAAAGGAGCAAGTCAAGAAAGCAATTCAAGAATGGAAGGAAGCTTATACGGATGACAGGTGTAATTACGGAAAGAAACGAGCTGAATGTCAAAAGATAATTGAAGAGGATTACAGGGAGAGAGGACTAATCCCACGCATCAAGGAGAATTTATTTCATGGGGTGAAGTTGGATCAATAGAAAAGAAATCAGAGAATGAAGATCAAGAGGGGAGGAGGGATATTGGAGATACTTCTCATTGCGGTTTTGAAGTAGAGGAACGAGACTAGAAACTCAGTCATAGGATTGGGTAATGGGGATTGTTTGCAAGTTTACTCATCTGATGTAAAAAAAATACAATTCACATCTCACTTCAGACCAAGAGAACTTTCATCAATTTCGGATCTTGTGTGGGTGACTTAGTCTCGTACGAACCTGTTAACTGACTTTTGACAATCCAAGTCGTGCATATTGGGTTCAATTTCTCGTGATATATACAAATCGGAATATCATCGAACTCTTGTAGAAAGTTGGACTTCAGCAGACACGAATACTCCACTGCTAGATGAGTCCAAATTTTAATTAGAGAATACACCAAACCAAAGAATGACGTGTGAGAATGTGAGCACTTAGGGCCCGTTCGGATCGATTTTTAAGGTGATATAGATCTGAATTTGTTATCAAGATAGATTTAAATAAGGGTTTATTGAATATTAATGTATTATTATAAGCGTCTAAATTTTATAGGTTTATAAACTTTGAGAATTTGTATAACAATTTTATTAAATTTCAGATAATTGTTTAGAGGATTGAAACCACTTCGAATACTCGTTGATTGCCTTTGACATTTAACGCCCACAAGACCTACAACCAATTTACTAATAGGGATTATTGAACACCCTGATCATACCCCGAAAGTGTTGTTAGAAGGCCATGAAAAATTTACCAAGTTAAACGCCAAACTTGAAGTCTTCAATATAATTCCCATCCATACCTTGTCCAACCTAAGTGAACAACTTCTATAAATCGTGCTGAAACAAACATCCTCCTCTTGAATCTTTCTATCCATTCCAATGTATTTATCCAACCTATTCATATCCATTCAACCATTAACATTCATCCCTACTCAATACTCAATACTCAATACTCACTACCGTGAATTCAAATCTTGCAAGCTCGATTCACTCAAAGGAAGATGCGACTTTTCCCTCTGCTGTCTCCATCCAACATTCGTCAAGAATTTTGCAGGATGATACACATTAAACAGCACCAAGACCGGGAGCATCAACGCAGCCTCTAACACATAGAAATTCCATTCGTGAACCGAGAGATATCCATCGAAGCCGGTTGTGAATTCTACCATTCGGTATATCGAACGAGCCTGGATATTTGTTAGTACTCACACTCTGATGCACCCGAGCCAACAGGAGAAAACGTACAAAGATTAGCCCACTAGCAATGTTAATCGCCATCAACAATTTCTTCCACTGTCGATCCGGCCACGAACTTTCAAATTTCTTCGAGACGAAATAGAATCTCAACGAAACGAGTAGGAAAAATCCAAAACAGAGTAATTGGATCACCAGACCGACTTTCATGACATTATAACCCCGTTGAACCGTCTTTGAATCTTTGGAGGTGGCGGACGTGGCGCCGAATACTTGGATTAAAAAGGCGATGATGTCGCACGTTACGAAGATGGGTGTCATCCAGCGGGGTGGTACCCAGAGGTTCTTGACGTTTCGGAAGGAAAGGGGTGTGACGTGGAGGATTACTCGGCCCTAGGGTGTTGTTAGATTGGTGTTATGGAGGATAGTGTGGTGGGCAAGGTGGAGAGATAAGGACGTACCATTGCCATGTAGCAAGACGCAGCCATGAGCGCAGGGGCGAGAAAAATGAGAACAAATTGGATGATATATGCGTCTGATTTGTTAGCATCTGAATGATCCATACCGTGTTGTTTTTACTCACTTCTGTTATCTGTGTCATATACTGAGTCTACTCGCGCTATGTATCCGACAGATTCCACTGTTGGGTATGTATTAGTATTATGCCTCTAATCTTTTATCTGGGATGTAGTAAGACTTACTAGCTGCTGCTAGTACCATGAACAACCAGAACCAACTTTTGAGCCATATGTACTGGAAAAGTGTGTATATGAAACTGCCTGTATATAGTATGGCAAAAACAATCGCAGCCCCTTTGGATGGGTCATAGTCGTAATAGCTGGAATCTGTGAAATAGGTATAAGTTTTCGAAAATCTTTCTTGCTTTGGAGAGATGTACCTGTGGAGGGCATCTTCACACGGAATGTTCTTAAGTGCTAGATACAAAAAAAGAAGGGTCGTAACTTTTTTGGGATGTGGTGATCTGACGAGTTCTGGATATTCAAGTCTGGTCTAACTTCAATATCAAAATTCGATAGTATTAAAAATACCTGATAGTTACGAGTGACTTTTTTTTGAAACACAAAGAATTGGAGAGTCCGGAACGGTAAAAATAACCTATTATGGAGAATCTGATAACTAATGATAGAGAAGGGGACGGAGGATAATATATTCATTTTCTAGACGCCTATCTTAAGCCAAAGCCCAGATCCATGCAGGAGAACATATCGATATGCATATATCAACAGCACATATCGTGTAAACGAGCTACCATTTCATTCTGACACAGCCCACTCCCATCCCATGCGTTGACGCGTCCGAACTTCTTCGTTACCCTTTTTGGAATAATTTGGGATGAATCTCGTATTTAGCGAGATCCTATAGGTCAATGCACATTCGCGAAAGAACATCAGGAAACCATTATTTGTTTCGTGCTTCGCGTTCAGCCACCTTCTGCAATTCGATAGGCAGATATCAGAAAAAACACTTCGATCGATAAAAACTGGTAAACAGTGTAAAGACCCGTAAGGCTGACACATGGAATGAGACAATGAGACTCCGCCCCCTTTGGTAATTTCATTTTCCTCGCTTACACGAGGGATGTGGGCTGAGAGGCCCTTGCTCAGACGGACACTGGGAGCGGGCAATGAGTGTCTCCCGAACCGGCCTTTATGTATTTCCGCGTCGGTGCCGAAAATACGGCTCATGATTGGTTGTGCAGAAGCACTGCAGAGAATCTTTTTAGGTTATGCTCAAAAGGATTGATGATTCTAGACCCACATACCAATGACGGGGTCCGTACGAACCAATAGATAATCGGGAAGAAAGATTGTGATATAAGGATAAATTTTTGGTATCTCATTTTTCGATATCTCATTCGTGTCGAGATATAAAGGGAGATTTCATAAAAGTCTGAAAACTCCAAGTTGTTGGAGTCATTGATGCCTTTAAGTCAACATAGGACTTTGCCCTGGGTTGACAATGTATATAGGGTTGAAGAATTCCTTGCTAGATATGCTTAACGTATCCTGTAGAAAATAGTCAAAGTGATTTGGACCTTTGTGGAATTCTTAGCACTGATATTCATCTTGACAGGCATGTTGGAATACTTGATAAGCAAAACCGTTCAAACAAGCCAGAGTAAAGCCGTTTTTAGGGAAGTGTCAATGTTTATTAGAGTTTTGAGATTTAAGAGTTGATATAGACATCTTGACGGGACCAATAAATTGCAAATACCACTAGTGATATCGAGATTACATACACAAGGGCGAATATGGGGTTCGGGTTGAAACGCAGGTCTTGATCCAGCCAATAAAAAACTCACCCGATTCGTATAAGATATGTAACAAAAGAAATTGGGGTGTGAAAGAGTGAATTTGGGTATCTAGGGCGGGCCAATGCATGATTAGTACTGTAATGCGTATTCGAAGTCGTGAATCTCGAGTACTGCTTGTATGTTACTCGAATGGAATCAAAACAAATGATGCAAGAGCAACTGCATGAATGGGATATCTGCAATCATTCACACGGCTCCTATTCAGAAATTCAGTGAATAATGTGTACATAATGTGTATATAAGAAGTGCCTGATCTACCCTTCCCCAAATTACTATTCATAAGCTTCAAAACCTACCAGAAGCATATGCGCAAAAAACATATACATACAAGCACCACATCAAAACACCTCGCATCTTCAATTCAACATGGCTCTTTGGTATTGCTCCAATTGCAAAGCCACCCTGCTTACCGGCGACGAGACACCTATGTGCAGCTCATGCAATACCCCAATGACTAGTCAGCCAGCAGACTATTACTTTGAAATTTTGGAAGGGAGAGAATTGTGGCTGAACCGAAGGGGTGCATTTTTGCGAAATAGGAACGAAAGAAGGCTCTTCGATGTTCAACTCTAGAAGTTCCCTAGTAATACCTAGTTAGTGCAATACGAAGCCCTATTCTGATCTTAAGGTTCAGTGATACCTCGTTCCATTATTATATTTGACTTCATTTCATCATAGTGAATAACGTTTGCGAGATGGTTGACAGGGCATTTTAAAAGTGGTAATTTCCATTCGCCAACTTCTCAGAAATCGAAGATATTTAGTTCCACTTCATTATAAATGTTTAAAATGATGATCATCTATCGCAGATATTATTTCTGAGAGATTTACTAATCTATAACACCAAGCTATGCCCACTAATTAATAAATTGAGATTATGAACATTTGTCGCATATATGCTACACAGCTTAGCTACTATCCTTTATGCGTATGCAGCCCAACCTATAGATATCAATCAGCGTTCGTTGTGAAGAGATAATATCGGCATATTAGATGAAGAATGGGAGAGATAGAGGGGGATAGAACATACCTGAATACAAAACCGCCAAATTCTTCTCATCTCTCGCTTGATTGATCAAATCATTGACTGTGGCCTCTACACTTAACGTTTTTGACAATTTCTTGTTGACCACGGTAAGAGCTTTATCAGCTTCACTTGGTTGGTTGACAGTTTGCCTTTCACCACCTCTCTCATGCCCCATACCAGGTTCCGGCGCAATACTTTGCGCCACCTGCAATTTTGCAAGTCGCACGGGTGATATAGACCAGCTGTACAATGGATCATATCGCAGAACGTCAAGAATAGTCATTATACTATAAGCTTCCTTGCGCAAAGCAGAAAGGGTGAATTCACAGCACCGCCTGAATACACCTTCGGTTTCTGTTATGCCCATTCCGTCGACAATATCGCGGGTGAGACGGAAAGGTACCAGTTCGGGGACCGGAAGAACCCGACCCATTTCAAAAGCCACACCAAGATCAATATGCACTACTTCACCGCTCTCAAAATCAAGAAGAATGTTGTGACCATGCCTGTCGCCCAATCCGAGAACGTGACCTAGAATCGATATAGCAGCCGTGCTACGAGTGTATGCTAGACGCTTGGTGAACCATTCGTCGGGATCGTTGAAGTGTTCTGTGAAAAAATAATGCATAACGGGACGAAAACGATCGATGACCCATCTATATTTCTTGATTCGTACTTCCGTTGGTTGACCTTGGACTTCCCCAATCTCTTTACGGCATGCATTCCCTTTTAGATCTTTTGGATTGAAACGCTCATGTGCTGGCATGAGATATTCATGCAAGGGAATTGTGTTTGGCACAAATTCGATGACTCCAGCTATCGAGGTCAATGGTAGGACTTTGTACGTTCTGATGCTGAGGTTTCTTTGTCGAGTAGCTCTGTTCGTTTTCAAGAGTTCACTGACTTGAGCAAATACCTGTTCCATGATGGCATCTTGACGCAGATCATCATTGCCACCTTTTACCTGATATACGTTAGCTATGATAGTGAAACCTAATATTTTGGATACTTACTAATTGTTTAAATCGTGCTCCATTATCCGCCACAGCAGTGATGATTTTCGGTGCACTTACTCCGGATGCTATACTCATCTGTGACTCGAACTTTACCATTTTTGGCACCTTAGAATAGTTTTTATCTGCACGAAGATCTATGTGTATCGTCGGAGGAGGTACTGGGTACTTCTTTAGAATGTTGTTGAGTCTCAAACCTGAAGGGGAGTCTTTAATCGAAAGCTTTTTTCCCGTTCTGTATTTCTGATCATCTTTCTCGCCCGCAAGGTGAGTGTATGGCTGTATGACATAATTCAAAGCAGTCCAAATTGCCCGCGAGCTATCAGCTCTTTGTAGTTGCTCTGAAACCTTGAGGGTTGCTTTATTTCTCGAGACGGCTACTTCATCTTTGGTGTTTGGCCGACTGTGGGACCCAGCATATATCTGGTACATACCGTGGTATGGATGATCCATACATATTCGTAGAACTAGACCAAAGAGATGCTGCTGAAATTTTGAGTCATTCTCAAGTAAGCGAGAACTGAGCTGGTTCATCAACGTAGCAAATTTTCGACTAGGCACCTTGGGTAAAACTTTGGCGACAGCTTCATTGGCAAAGTTCTCTGCAGAATTTTCAAGCCATAAGGCGGTAAAACGTAGAGCATTACTATCATGTCCATCCGAAGCAGCCAAAGAGAGAAGGTAATTCTCCAGGCATTGGCGTAAAAATTCGTCCCTGTTGGAACAATGGCGGCGGTATTCTCGCTCATCTAGTCCGAGCCACGTCTTGGCTTTCTTGAGATAACTTTGATGTCTGGATCTCTCTGTCGAAGATGTTGCATTCTTCAAAAGCTCCTCGTAGTCGGCAACATCATTAGATCTCATCTCGCTTAACTTCTTCATTCGCTCCAAATCTTCCAAACTATCAGGGTCCTGCAGTTGTTGATCACAAAATACGGCGAATTGATGGAAAACTTTCGCGGCTTCATAGCCATCGGAACTTTTCAAGTCCTTGAGGGCAGGCTTTAGGTATCTCTCAATGATTCGATCAGGCTTCTCAAGTCTGGCCTCGGAAACTTGGTGACCGATCTTTGATAAGAGATCAGGACGACCAACGGATATAGTCTGCGCTTTCAAAAAGGATGCATTTTCCAGAGCTCTTAATATACCTATTGAAGATGTCATTTCGCCTTGCTCCCACAAGGCGTTTGCGGTCTCCATATGAACGGCAGCTTCAATGTTTAAACCAAGAGACTGGCACGGTTTAATAAGATCAATCAAAGAAGTTGTCAGAGATAAAGATTCTTGTAAGGCACCGTGGTCACGATTTAGCGATGAAGCCATGAGTGCAATATGTACCTCGACTAGTCTTGTATCCTTGGAGGAGAGATTGAGTATGTCTCGAAGACGTGGTTGCTGGCTTAAGGTGCTTAAAGTTGTCCCCCGACAAGAAATCAACTGACTAATGTCATCAAACCTATCTCAGTATTAGCTATGATTATGGTAGAGTGAGTAGGAATATTTACCTTCCTGTCTTCATCCATTCGGATCGATTCCTAAATCGTGACAGAATCTCTTCAAACTCTTCGGATCCTCGAGAGCTAAGCACTTCATCCATTTCAGAAAGAGCCGCTAGGGTTCTAAGAGACTCGTGAAGAGCACTGGCGCTAAGATCATCTCGCACGAGTCGTTCCATTGTCCCCTCGAGTCCTTCGTTGATTACTTTCATGAAAGATCCGCGGTTTGTAGCAACATGAGCTGCTTGGAAAGCTTTGTAGAGAGTGACTGAGTGATTATCGCTGGTAGGAACTGGAATATCCCATTGTTCTAGTTTACGTGCGGTGCGAAACATAGAATCTAAAGATGTACCAGCTATTCCAGAACCCTGTTGTGCTTGTAGCAAAGAGTGAGAAAGACCACTCAGACTAAGCATATCTAATGCACTAACAAGAGACTGCGCATCCTGGGCAGCTCTAGGGTCTCGCTGCTTAACGTGGCTGTCATATTGTGCACCTCTGAAAGCAAGACTTTTAGGTCCATCTTTCTCATATTCTAGTCTCGCTAATATGGTGCTCAAACTAGCTGTTTGCTGCACCCCATAATATAGATCTGGATCATCAATGTTCTCAAAAATTGCGAGAAGCAAGTCCGTGGGTATCTCAGGTGTCTCACCAACATCTTTATTCGTTGAAGACCGTCTAGACGATTTTACTGGGATCAAATGGTGTTCTTCAACAAATATCAGGGCCGTTTTGAACATTCCACAATGTATGGCGGCTGTGGCGACTTTGAGGTAGTCAAGATCCAACCAATGCAGACGATCCGCGGAAGACTTCTCGTGGGGCAGAGGTTGCGTCCGTAAGTACAGAATCGAATTAATTATAGCTTTTAGATTGTTCCTTTCGACGTATTGGCCTCTGGAGAACCACGCCGCAAATGCATTAGATATTTGATTACGGTTGTCCTTTTGTGCAGGCAAATCTGTAGAGAGAACGAGGTGAAGAATGAACGGAAATGCTTGATCAGCAAAGTCTGGCACGTTTCTAAGGACTGGTGCTAAGGCGCACAGTATGGGATCTTTAGGGACAGCTCTGACCAATGCAATAGAGAGATCTCTTAACCAATTAGGAGAAAGAATGCAATCTGCCTCGAGATGTTTCCGTAACCTGTCCTTATCATCTGTAGGTCCTGTCATCTCACATGGAGGGACAGGATAAGGATTCCATGCTGACGCTTCAAATACTGGGGGCGATAAAATTTGACGACCAATCTCCAAAATCTGCGTGTCTGGAGTTGTAACAATAATACGCAACGCCGTTTCGACAATTCCCACCGTCGAGCCATTATCTCCCAAGATCAACGATTGTAAGAGACTCAATATGCATGCTCTTGATGAAGAACTGGATTTGGATGATGTTTTTAGTTCCTTGATTTTTGACAATGTGGATTCTTGCAAAAGCTCCTGGTGCACATGCCCAGTAGCCGCAAAGGCTCTTCCGAGAACCCGCGCAGCCCAAGACATGTATTGCTTGTTGGAAGAATTTCCTCTGCAGGTCTTCCATACAACAGCAGCCATTCCTTCGGCAGCTGCATCCTCACCATATATATCGCTCCGGTAAGAGGAAGGACATTCGAACTCGGAGCATAGCATACTGAGCGCGAGTTTCCGAGCGGGCAGAGTCAGTAACGCGCCTCCATTCTTTTTGTCCTCTAGTAGCCGGTCCAGTAGTGTACTCTCTATTGTTCCCCTTTCAGCATTTCCAATTGCTCGAACCTCCTGGGCAGAAGCAATGAGAGATTTGAAACTTGAACTCAGAGACCCCGCTAGAACAGGAGATTCATAACGTGAGGCATACTTCCCAACCCAGAGGTGAAATTTCTGGGCTTTGGACATTGTCGCTTGGTGTTGACTTTCCTGGGTTGTGCTAGACCTACGCTCCTGCATGAATACGCGCAGAGATCCGAGTATCGAAAGGGTAATACTTGCAACAAAAGATGGGGAGAGCTTTAGATACTCAGAGCCATGACTAAGCAGATATTGCAGAATGCCAATAGCATCATCAGCACATTCAGGATCCTTGAGAAAGGGTCTTATGGATCGAAGAAGCATTTCCAAAGGATAACCCCGAGTTACAGCGCTTCCGGCAAGCGAGATAAGAACACGAAGCTTTCGCAACACAGAACAAGCATGCAGCGAACCAAGTGCAGGGTGAATAGTCTTCAGTAGTCTTCTAGCAATGAAAGCTACTAAGCTTGGGGTGTATAGATCGCTTGCCTCATGAACTGTCCTCTTACACAAGAGTTTGATTTCGTGGAAAAGGTACTTTGCCTTGAATGCAGGCTGCTTATTGGGAGGCAAGATCATCTCAGACGAGCTTAGAGATTTGATCTCTCCCATTATTTTTGCGGCATAAGCTAAGCTCTCCTCTTTGGCAAATGACTTTTCCACATGTTGCTCTTGGTCTATAACATTAAACAGGGTTGCAAGTATATCTGTGAAATGCAGGTTGACGCATTCCAAGTACAGTTCTTCACCGAGGCAGGCTTTGAGCCGATGCTCACCTTTGTGTTTCTTGCCACTCGAAGGTGATATGCTTATCTCGTTAGCAATACAGTATGCCGTGACTTTGGCAAAACACTTCTCAAGCAGTTGGACAACAGGAATCTTCAACAATTCGGCGAGGTGTTCTAGCTGAGCGTCATCACCCCGCATCATTATCAAGGCGGAAACCTCTTCCTGGACGGATACCAATAAGTCGCCGAGAGCGTCGAAGCCAAAGATTTGGTATGGTATGTCCTCTATTGCCTCTGCCTCGAGCCACGTATAGAGTATCTGAGGCGCAAACAATGCGAAGAGCTCCTTCGGACAGTCTACCGCGAGCGCAGAAGCATCATCGGACAAGCACCGAGTAGCATGTCGAATAGTACCCGGAATTCTACCCGGAATTTCGAAAATATGATAAATACATCTTCGCAGAAGAGTTGACCAACGGGAAGCTAATTTTGCCAGGACGTAAAGTCGAAACGCGATGCCTTCCCACAATTCTGGTGCAGAAGGCAGAAGTGCAAGCACATCGACAAAGATTTTGTCATGCTCCTTTAACGTAAAGAGCTCGAATATTGTCGAAATCTGATCACCAATTAAGAATTTAGTAGCAGTATTGCCTTTCTCGAGGAGCTCCAATAGACTTGTACGCGGCGAGGGCTGAGAAGGGCCATTCCCATAATTCTGGTTGGTTCGCAACAATTGTAGTAGCAGATTAACAATGCCTAGCTGCACGATTGTGGAATCGGCGTTTCGCCGGATTCGTCGTATAAACCAATCATACAATTGTTTGGCGTGATTTACAAAAGAATTTTGCTCTTCCATTGACCAGAAAGGTAAAAGTCCTATCATTACGTCCAAGCATGCGCACATGGCAACTTCGCTGGCAAGGAAATCATCTGATGAAAGAATTTGCCCCACGCGCTCGAATATGCGATACGCATCTGTCTCATTCAGAATTAGATCTGATTCAATCACACTGCGCATAAGTGGACGACACGAGAGTAGTTCTTCATCTTTCATAGAGATCAGCTCTTCAATAAACGAATTTGGCACCGCGCAGCTTTCAGAGGACTCGTACAAGTCGGCGGCCAATATCAGTCGGCCTATTGTATCTATATAAAAGGACGCAGAACTCATTTCCAGCGCCATGGCTCGCCTTTGAATGTTCAATTTTTGTGCTTCCGTTGATGAGTGACTTCTCTGGCTAGAAATTTCATCATCTATATCCATGGGATCATCATCACGCTCTGGAATTGACTCCTCGGCTAAACGGCGACTCTTGATATATCCCGAGATAAGGGATAGAAACTGCAGCAATTGAGAATTGTGTTCTACAAAATGCTTGAATTTAGCAGTGTCACAAGGGGGTAGATGAGGTTGGATTGTTTGCAAGATGGTATGGATAAACTCTTTGGTGGCGGAAAAGTCTTTGGCATCTGATCGTCTGAGGTATTCCATCAACTCATCACTCAAGCCCCGGAGGTCATCCTTTAGAAGAGATAGTTGCTCTAAATTAGCTTCGGCAAAATGTGGTAGTAAATGAAGACTCGTGATACATGTATTTAGTGAGCCTCGATACATATCAGTTGAAACTTGCGAACGTTCCGTATTGAAGCCTCTCCAAGATAGCAGAAGCTCGCTACACTTTGATGACAAGAACTCGAGTATCATTCTCTGGGTAGAACTAAAGTGAGCACTGTCCAATCGAAAGATAACATTATAATCAGCCGTAGACTTCGGACAGTGTTGGCAGGCGAAGTCTGCCTCGACGAGTTCATCGGCATCAAGTAGTAAGAGATAACGAAGGACCTTTTCTCTGTCTAAGTGTTGTTGCCATGCCTGAAACAGCGCACCTCCTATTTGGCGACTATCTGACTCATCAGGAAATCCTGGTAGGCCAAGGCTCGTTCTTATCAATGCAATGATGCTTAAAGGGTGTAAATGTTTCCCGTATTGGACAATAAATAATCTATCAGCTTGATTTGTGTCATCTCTACTCCGATGTAACACAGTAGACTTCGTACCTGGATTCCATCTTCCGAAAAGCCAACGGATCACATGCTGGCAGGCAGCCAGGCTCGCGCCAGGAGCTTCATTAACCTTAACTTGCAACAGGTGATTAATCAGGAAAATCGACGTGTCACAGAGGACTGGCGGGCCACTGATATCAGCCGTGGTGATGATGGCGTTCACACTGTCTTCAATATCACGATAATCTAATAGGCATTTGGCATGAATTGTATGGAGTGTAAGAGCAGCGGCACGACAGGTCCCCGCAAAAGTGAGCGCTTTAGCTCCATTATGCCAGTGCTGTTTCCAGTCTATTAATGATTCGCCTGCAGCACATACCTGATAAGTACAACTGTGATCTTGTGGTCAGTCAAAATAAGTCCAAGGATAACATGGTACTGACTGACCTTGCTATACCAAGTAATGCCCATGATGCAATGTTACCACGCTTATCCAAAGCAAAATTGCTCAGTTGATCAAGTAATTCTTCTAGAGAAGAAGCTGAAAGTTTGCAGTTTTGTAGTACGAATGGGATCAATTGCAAACCGGCCAATAGTACTTTCTGATCGCCGGACTTTAGAGGTTCGAGTAGTCTTTCAGATGATTGCGAGATACGTTGACGCTTCCGTGGATGGTTATCTAATTCACCTCCTGATTTGGAATTCACTTGAAGCACGTGCTCTTTGACTCTCACCAATCGTTCTAGGACGGCCAGAGCGAGTAGGTTTGCCCAATTACGCTCAGCCGTACGATTGTTGTGAGATTTCAGTCGGAAACAATGTAAACGAAAAGGATCGCAGCTTATCTTTCGGAAACTCAAATTTAGAATCTCCACATCGTCCAATTGAAGCTGATCATTGTCTGTTCGCCTAAAGTAATCTGCTCTCAAGGCGTCAAGTAAATCATTCAAATCACTATGAAGCTCGACATCCTCATCGCTTATGATATTGCTCTCCAGGTGTAGATGAGTGTAGTACAAACTAATCAGCATTTCATCTCGGACAGAGTTAACCATTTCGTCTTTGTGCAGTGCTTTAACTTGCCAAAATCGACATATCATAGGAAGCAACTCTCGGCCAATTGAAAATGAAAATGAGGTGTGATCTTCACTGAAACATGATAAAACGATATTAAGGACTGAAAATGCTACTTGATGTAGCTTGCTTACACTCGAAATATGGTACTGCAGCAAGCGCATGATTACGGCGGCCACTCTCTCAACAATTGGAAATGAAGGATTATTGGTAGAATAGAGAAGCGAGAAGAGAATTTGGCAAAATTCTTCTACGTTGTGCTGAGATACCGAACTTTGTACCTTTGGTATACTTCCAAACCCAGAGGAAGACCTAGGCAGTGATGGGTGACCAGTCCCATTGCCAAACTGTGATAGGTCTTCACCAGTGTCTCCGAGGTAGAATTCGATACCCACGATGGAAAAGTCGATAAGTTCGACCCGAAGATTCTTGAGACTTGCTACAATTGCTGGTTGCCCGAGCAAACAGCCCAGTGCTCTGAGATAGTCAGTTAATATCGGCTGACAGTAATCTGTACTTGATATCGTGATCGTATCAAGAATGTGCTCAATCAAAGCGTCGATAGTCGTCTTCTCGAACCTGTGTACCCCAGCAGCGACAATGTAATTTATGGCCTTAGCACATAGTTCCAGCCTAGTGACCGATACTTTCACTGTTGGCCTTTTCGACTTGCCTAGATATTTTCGTTTCTCCTCAATGACAATTTCGAACAAAATCTCGAATAACTTGTCGTATGTCTTGTTTTGAAGTTGTCCATTGATATGCTGACCGCTGATGTCTAAGTTAGCTCAAAGCCTTTAATACCAAATAAATGTCTGACTTACATATTAGCAGCCTTATGGGGATAAAACATATCATTGAGATCTATATCCTGCAGTCAACATCTGTGAATCTGCCAAGCAGGTCCATGGCTTGGATTCAATGGGTTTACCTTTCAAAGACTTCGTGAAATCTCCTTTTCTACTCTCCAGGGTCCCTGAGTTTTATTTAACTTTTGTGTTGATGACTGCCAATCGAGAATCATAATTACCCATAACCTGCCTTAAAGTTATCTCTGCAGACATATTGAGATGAATTGCGACGACACAGGTTTGGACGCATTCCTAGCTTGAAGCTCTCACAACTGTTGTGGATATGAAATATGACGAGCTTGGTAATGTGTAGTAATCTGAGAGGAGCTCCAAATACATTTAAGGGTTTAGTAAAGATTAATTCAAAATAGTGTTTTTGAATTGAGCAGCATCACAATTTTGAGATTCGCAGAAG
The DNA here is from genome assembly GCA_004379285.1 of Botryotinia calthae. Classification (NCBI taxonomy): domain Eukaryota; kingdom Fungi; phylum Ascomycota; class Leotiomycetes; order Helotiales; family Sclerotiniaceae; genus Botryotinia; species Botryotinia calthae. The sequence goes on along the minus strand of PHWZ01000270.1, from coordinate 35,501 downwards.
TAGACAACTCCATGGAACTAGGACACCTTGAAATTTCATCAGTAAATCGTCGAACGACTTTATTTTTTTCTTGTGGTTGCTTGGTTACAGTACATACAAGTTCTCTTTCGCGACGCGATTTTTCGTGTGCAGGGACCTATTGTACAGCTTCAAAATTAATCGCTTGTTTGTTCCATCAAATAATTTTCTATGTAACAGGTAGCCCAAATTACTGCTTACAGCATCTGCGACAACGAAACAATTACAACTTGCCATGAAAGAGAGACAAACCTACCCTTTTAAACTTTCATAGGTTCCATGCCAGCTCGATTCCCTGTATCCCACGCCTCGGCGCAACCTTCTTAACCATGGCGGAGCAACCCAGTAGTAGCTTGAATGAAATCCAGGCCTTGCATTCAGACCTCCTTGCTCTATCAAACTCCCGCCTTTCGAACCTCGACCGATTAGCCATTGAACTCGAAGCTCATATCACAGCTTTTCGAAATCTCCTGAACCAGAAGAATCGAAATGAGCAAAGCCGGCAGAGTATCGCAGGTGGTATGTACTTTTCTATGACCACGAACAACCCTATTAAAAAACTTAAAACTAATATAACCACAATAGAAATCTTCGAGCGAGATGGGCAGATGTACAAGATCAACGAGGACTTTCAGCAGGGAACCTTTCAACTAGCAGATGAATTGAATCTTGATGAAATTGAAGCTTCCCAAATCTTTTTCGACGCACAAGATGATGCCGATGCGACGGGACGCTCAGTTTTGTCCTGTTCCATAATACGCTTTCATCAGCGACGGAAGCTTCTGTTGGACTGCTTGCGTCTTACGCTTCAACAAATTGCTGAGTTAGAAGGCAATTCAGAACAGGAGCAGGAACTGAAGATGTTCTTAGAACATATCATCAAAGAAACGATCAGTAGTCAATCTCCAACTACGGCCACTACTATAAACACAGCGAGAAATGCGCCAACATTCATTTCAAAGTGTATTTCTGCCATGGGTGATATCAGACAATGGCTTCAAAAGATTTCGGACAAGGTTAGCAGTGCGTCTGTATTAGGACAGCCATCACAGCCGGAGCTTTTGGAAATCATGGAGTATCAGCGACACAGTCTTGTCAAGCAACATGAGTTACTAGGCGTCATTGTACTCTATTTGGTGAAAGCAGATCATTCTAGCGTAGAGGATTTTGAGCTATTCCTTGGAGTTTTGAAGAAAGCGGACAAGTATGATAATGTTTTGGGTAAGCTGTTTGATTTTAGAATTAGGAGCAGAGCTACTATAAGATCTCTTCTGTGTTGCAGCAGTACAATTCCAACTAACAAATCATTACAGTGCATCATTTCCCAGCTTTAGCTGCTTATATTTGGCGCTTTGGCTCTCCAGAAGGTGGATCAACGATACAAGATGCAAGAGCGCTGGACAAGAAGATTAACGTTAAAACTGACCAGAATGCATGGGTATTGCCTTATGCTCATGCCGCATTTCGAGCCTGGTGGTTGGCGGAATATAGTGGGTGGTATGTGGAACACCATGATGGATTACCACATGGTGTTAATCTTGAGGAAGGTTAGTTACATACATGAATTCCTCGTTTCCCAACTGATCTAATGAAAACACTAGAGGCCAAACAGCGATCTCAACAGTTCAACGAAGCTTTGAAAGATGGAGCATTCGATTTCTTGTTGTCTCTTTCTGCTGATGTCAAAGCCGCAAGTTGGACAGAACCGTCACGTCAAGGATTTCGGTTGTGGCTACAGAGAAAAGCTCCTCAACTTTTGTCCGATTCGGTCTCTTTCTCTGATTTCTTTGAAGACCAATTTATGGAGCAACTCCAGACGTTTATCGAAAGTTTCATAACGAACTTGCCAGACGTGTTGAGGAAGTTAAGGATAGATGAGGACGAGCAACGTCAACTCAGTCATGAGCATGAGCATGATCTAGACCTAGAGCGATTTATAATTGTCATCTCTTATGCCTTTGATGGGCGCCCAAAAGCTGCTTTGGATGGATTTTGGGATGTTCCAGATGGTGTGTTAATCGGTTTCATGTACTGGGCTTCGAGACGTGCTTCAACTCCGCTGGTCTCGGCATTCTGCGAAATGCTCCAGGCCATTTCGGGTGATGATGAGTGTGCAACTGCTGCGCACGAGTTCCTGCTCGACGAAAGCCCTCAAGCCGGAAAAATGAAACGGGCTCATGCCCTCACGTGGAATCAGATATTCAAAGAACTAACATTTTTCACCAATAAACTTCGAGATCAACCAGTACCACAAGCCCAGGCTTATCGCCATGGGAAGCCAAACCACGACCAAGCAGAATTAGAGCCAGAATCTTATATTATGCTAGAGTCTTATCTCCGCCTCATATCTCAACTCTGTTCGCATAGTGCAGTCGCCAGACAGTTTTTGATGCAGCATCCATCATATCAGCTTACAGACCTGCTTTTCCAACTTGCATCCAGTTCGATACCATCGCGATTCAGAGCTGGTGCTTTCACAGCACTGCGTTCTTTATTAAGTAACAAAACAAAAGCAGCAGCCGAGTACTTGTGGACAGCTCTTGACATTTGGGTTTCTGGGGGATACGTCCATAATCCCAGCACCCAAAGAAATACAGCTCCTCCGTCCTACGCACCTGACGCAATTCTCCGCAAGTTTGGCACAGGCTTCGAAGAACCAGATGCATTCATCCTACTTCTCCATGCTCTTGTACTACCTTACGAAGAAGATAGTGCCTTGCGAGATGGTTTACCATTCCCTGAACTTCTCGGAACTTCCAATCGCATGCCTGGAATAGATCCATATGTCGATTTCGCCGTTGGTCAAGTGTTTGGATCTAAAATGAGTGAGATAATGGACCCCATACAGCTGAGACTGCTGCAATTGACTTGTCTTACTTTCATTACAACTTGCTTGGAGACTTTCAACGAAGATCTCGTGATATTTGCAAATCGTTCCAACATCTCAGTTGACACTGCTATAAAAACTTCCGATCTACAAACCTACGTTTTATTACATCCATTTTCTAGGGTAATGGAGTGGATGTACAACTCCAGCGTAATGGATGCCATATTTGCTGCGATTCACCAAGATGTTAACGAAGTTGCGAGTGCGGCTCCCGATTCACCATCAATTATGTGCCTCCTCCAAGGAATACGTGCAGTCACCTTGATTATGGATCTGCAACCAACTTACCGAGATATTGTTCGACCTCTAATTAAGCATCAGGCTAGCCATCGCCGCGCCCCAGTTTCAAACACCGCGTATGCATCTTTTGAGGACGGAGTACTCAACCTCTTAAGTATAATTCCTGATTTAGGCTTATACTGTAGCTCCGGCAATCCAGAATTGGTGATAGCATCTCTGAAACTGCTCGAAAAGCTTTCCGCCTCGCCACGACTTGCCCCTGCTCCTAAAGCAGGTAGCAGAAGGATTGATCGTAATAAAGCAATTGCTGCATTAGAGGAAAATAATGCAGCGGAGTCCATCTCACGCGCACTTCTACAAGAGACTGAAGCAAATATTGACGAGACCCAAGGTCAAACGTCCGATTCATACATCATCAAAGTCCAAATACTGGACTTCCTTATCGCCTGTCTCGAGGCATGTCCAGGTCAGACTACAATAGCTCATTTACTGCTCGGTTTCCAATGCAGAGATGATCATTTAGAAGTCGATACGGATTCCCTTTTCAGTCGTCGAATTTCGCTCTTTCATTCGATATTGAGGTTGGCTAACGATATATCTCTTGAGGGTGAGGGAAACATCTCTTCATGGCTGGTCTCTCTAAGATACAAATGCCTGCGGCTGCTTAAACAGCTATGGCATTCGCCCATTTCGTCAAGCCCCGTTATGATAGAGATGCGGGCCAATAATTCATTTTTCGAGATGTTTATCATGCAAACTTTGATTACACCAGGGTTGCTATGGGATGGTCGGGATCTCGCAGATCCTGAATTTTTGGATGCAACTTCTGCCTCCTGCCTCTCAAACTTTTTAAATCAACGCGCTAACGTCTTGCAATACACATCTGCCGAGTTACGCCAGATAGCACTCAGCCATCTGCCTTCTCTGAAGGAGCGAATGTTTAACACACTACTTGGTTCAACAATCGTGGAAGAAGGCCAACAGGTTGATAATTGCTCCGTTTTTGATCTTTTCGACTTCATGGATATACCTCTGAACCAAACGATCGCTCTTGGCTCGTTATCCTGGTTCAAAGATATCGACGTCAGCGCCTGTGAGGAGGTCCATGCTGATTGCCCTCCATTATTCAACATGATGAAACTTGAAGAGCTTCTGACTTTACGAAGATCTGAGCTCGCCGCTCTGAAGAGACTTGAAAATCCTCAAGACGTAGTTGCATTCAATAACGAAGCCCAAATGATGTTCAACTACTATTTTATCGATAACAAATTGAAGGAACTGAGAGCAGCTCGACACAAGGCGCTGCAATCTTGGGTCCAGTTATTACTCGTGATGGTAGAGACCATGTCTTATGACGAACCAGCCAAGATGGTTTTCGTATTGCAGACTTTGCAAATAATTTTACCTAGGCTAGAAAACTGCCTAGAAAATGCAGCTGATGCGTTAGAGCTAGCTAAACTCACCAAGGCACTCTTGTTCAGCCTGAATCTAGATTCCAACACTTTCAAGGAAGGTGACCTGGGACAAAATCTAAGCGATAAGCTCTTCTATGTGTTCGAGTTGTCGCTTAGAGCTATAAATGCCGTCGGTGCTAACGGTTCCTTGAAAGAAATTTTCTATAGTATCAGCTATCGCTATCTTTCAGGAACGTCAGAATCTGAAATTCCAACTGTTTCTGAAACAGATAGCCTCAACGGTGGTACGTATCGTGCCGGTCGAAGCAATCAACCTGCTGTTATTCCTGGGCTACGCAAACCGCATAGTACGCAGACAGTCAAACTGGCTGGTGATCGATTAATAGATATAATCTGTGATGATGCTTTGGTCGGTGAACAGAACTGCAGAATTGCAGCATTACTACTTCTCGGGGCCTTGGTGAAATTGGCCAAACAAGAAAACTCCAATTATATTATTGAATCTCTTAACCGTCTTAACTTTATAAGTATCCTGGTAAACTCCATTGGGGACTTGGCAAGTCTTCTACAGGAGACGTCGCGCGAAGGTAAGATTGTATTCCTAGTTAAAGCTGGATATTTATTAACTTGATGTAGATTCAACCATACTTCTTTCCGATTTTTATGCTAGATTGGCACTTCTTGTTCACATATCACAAACTCGCTCTGGGGCCACTGCCGTCCTCAATTCGGGCCTGTTTCATGCCATATTAGCCTCCGGGCTATTTGCCCTAGATACCGACCTCGAGATCGGTAAGTTACTCTTTCGAGTAGATCCTATGCATATGCTAAGTAACTTTAGATTTCGATGACTCGGAGGCGGTCAGTAGGCATTATAGTTTACTTGCGGCAATCATGAGGGTCATTTGTTGTGCTCTCGTCAGTCGCGGCTTGCAAAATGAACAAAGTTTGGACCAAGGGAGGAGATTCCTGGCCGATAACAGAGCTGCCATATTGGCAGTACTCAAAAAGTCGGCCGGACTTGGGACTGGAAATGACTCCGCAGAGCAGAGCATTGTTGATATATCAGACTCGTTCATGTTACTCATGACTATAACTCGCTTTGTCGACGTAAGTTAAAAATTCCTTCCATGACCTTCATTCTTTCGACCTCTAATAGCATTGTTAGTTTGAAGAGACAGTCATCCATAAAAGACCCACTCTTAGATCTTTCACTTGAGAAAATAAGCTTGGATTAAATATTTTGTGTATCAAGGAGATGTGGGCGATGATACAGGAACTGGACATGATAATGCCTAATCAGAGAGGAAAGATGGCTTGGTGCTCATGTATGGAGCCAGAATGCATATGCCAAATATCATGAATTGATCAAATCTTATAATCATTAAATCTCTCGTGTCTATCGATCCGGAATCTAATATCACCATAACGTATCGTTCATGCCATCTTTCTCTTCTAGCAGTGGGATTAATTAGTGGCCGATTTGACTTCCATATTGAAGTACCTCTAACATGACTGTTAAAGCAAAACATTCGAACCTCTCGACTTCCTTTTCTATCAAACCTTCAGCATTCAAATACTAGATATATGCATACTAGGTACTTTCCATTGTTTTATACTAATAAGCTGTACCTTCCAATGATTTGTATTATAAAGGTACTTTATATCAAGGAATTATTTACAAGTCTTATTATTTCATCATAGCTACTGGTACATCAATTGAGAAACCTCGGAACGTAGAAAAACTCTTATCGCCGTTATCGCCTATCAGCAACAATCTGCCCATTCAACTTCCCTACGAAGTAACAAGATGCATATCCACCATTCCGTGCAACATTCCTATTTCTATTTCCCCTCATGTAACATCCACGGGAATATCAACACACACAAGGGGAAAACAGAAAAGGTATATCCGTCATTAATGCACCATCGGCATTAATGTTGTGATCTGACACGTAGGAAGAGCTGCATTAGGAGTTACAGCAATTAATCTCCAATCCAGGGAGGAGCTCCCCGAGCTTTGCGGCCACTAAGATCGACCCCTCACCTCGCAAGAGAACGGAAGGCGAAACTATATCATTTGTGTTTACTTCACTTCGATGTGGCCTTCACACGATCGTGCAGTTGATCTCTCCTCGACATCCCCCAATTCATCCGCTAAAAGAAAACATCGCGGTCCTCAAGGTCCCCATCCAAATCCAGCGAACACGCCCCCCGGTCCATCTAAGGTTGATTATCATTCTTCGAAAAAGCTAAGGTCAATTTCATCGTCAACGGGTCCGGGTTTACGGTCCAACATGAACAAGACAATGGGGTTTTCGCGTCCAGGAGTAGTGGATTTGACGAGGCCATTGAATTTTCAACCGCATACTGGAGCGAAGAGACTGGTGATTAAGAACCTCAGGATAAGTTCTCCGAGTGATGGGGAGCAGTATTTCAAGAAGACCTGGGACGAGTTGGATGGTGCTTTGACATCAGTATTTAGCAACCAACAGCCAGTAACACCATTGGAAGTTCTGTAAGCTTCATTGACTCTTTTATATTGCACCCCAGTTGTCAATTCTCTTGGTAACTTTTATCTTCTCCCCTAACGCCGCTGCTTCTATCCATCAACCTCTCTGATAGTCTTGCTCAATGTTCAGTTATATTGCATCTCACCTTTCTCATTAGACAATTACTGACTTTTCAATATTGCAGATGTCGTGGAGTCGAATCGATTTGCCGGCGTGGAAAAGATAAGGCGGATCAACTATACAGACATCTAGAACAGCATTGTCACACACATATCAAGGATGGACTCTTACCAGTTATTCTACGCAAAGGAGATTCCAGCTCTGTAGAAGCTCTGCGGGCTGTTGAGACTGTATGGGGGATATGGAGAACCCAATTGGTAGGCCTGCAAATATCTAGACTTATACCAATCTAGAGAAAAATACTGACAACGAGGTCAGATTTTATTGAGATCCATATTCAGCTATCTTGACAGATCATATCTGCTGAACTCGAAGACGCTTCCGCAGCTCGAAGATATGGGTATACGTCAATTCCGCCAAATCGTGTTTTTTAAAGGAAAGGAGATCAGCAAAACAGGAGCACAAGCTATACTAGGGATATGTGAACTTGTAAAGTATGATAGGAAGTCTTTAGATTTGTTCGATTCGGCTCTTCTCCGAGCTTCCATCGCCACAATTCACATACTTGGTATATACACGAGTCTTTTCGAGGAACGATTCCAGGATATTTCTTCGGCCTACCTCGAGAATTTTGCATCAGAACGGAGCTCTTCGCCACTGAGAGAATACATTTCCTCATGCGACGATCTGTTACGACGAGAGAGTCTCCGTTGTGATACGTATAATTTTGACAGCACTACCAAAAAAACATTACTTGACACCGCTCACGATATTTTAGTCCGCAAACGCGCCGATGTCCTCCTGGAAACGGTAGCTGTATCTAAGCTCTTGGACGACAAAGAAATGGCATCACTGAAATCTTTATATCAGCTATTGAGGCTTTCGGATATCCAGGCACAGCTAAAAAAGCCTTTCGCCCATTATATAAAATCCGTTGGATCATCTATTGCAATGGACAAGGAAAGGGGCGATGAGATGGTTGTTCGTCTGCTCGAATTGAAACGGTCATTGGATACTGTCATCCGCGATGCCTTCAACAAAGACGGGACGTTTACTTTCTGCCTTCGGGATGCATTTGGACAATTCATAAATGACCGCCAAGTTGCCAAGGCATGGGGTACAGATACCTCTAAAGTTGGGGAAATGATTGCGAAATACATGGATGGTTTACTGCGTGGGGGGCTTAAGGCTGTACCTCGTTCTCTGGTATCCGATGCCACAGATCGCAATGAGGCTGAGAAGAATGGCCAAGCCAGTACCGGTGATGAAGATGCAGAATTGGACCGTCAACTAGAACAAGGTCTTGAGCTCTTTCGCTTCATTGAAGGGAAAGACGTATTTGAAGCATTCTACAAGAAAGATTTGGCTCGTCGCTTGTTGATGGCACGCAGCGCAAGTCAAGATGCTGAGAGGAATATGCTTGCTAAGCTAAGAGGTGAATGTGGTAACAGCTTCACACATAACCTCGAACAGATGTTCAAAGATCAAGATATTTCTCGGGATGAAATGATCTCATATAAGCAGTCTCTGAGCAATACAAGCAAGACAACACTGGATCTACAAGTTAGTGTCCTCTCGTCTGCTGCTTGGCCAACTTATCCGGATATCGAAGTCAATCTTCCTGCCGAAGTTGCGAGACATATCGAAAAGTATGACCGGCATTATAAGCACAAACACAGTGGGCGCCGATTAACTTGGAAACATTCTCTAGCACACAGCGTTGTCAAAGCAACTTTTAAGAAAAGTGTTAAGGAACTCCTTGTTAGTGGTTTCCAAGCTATAGTACTTGTTCTTTTTAATGATCTTGAAGATGGCGGTCACCTTTCCTACAAAGATATCTCTAAAGCGACGGGTCTCGTCGATGTTGAACTAAAACGAACCCTCCAGTCGCTTGCATGCGCCAAAATTCGGCCCTTGGCTAAATATCCTAAAGGTAGAGATATCAATGATACTGACACTTTCACCATCAATCTCAATTTCTCAGATCCAAAATATAGAATTAAGATCAATCAAATTCAACTGAAAGAGACCAAGGAGGAGAACAAAGAAACGCACGAGAGGGTTATTCAAGACAGAAGCTTCGAAACCCAAGCTGCGATTGTTAGAATCATGAAGTCTAGAAAGACGATGACGCATCAAAATTTGGTGGCGGAAGTTATTAATCAAACTAAAGGGAGAGGTGCTGTGGAGCCGGCGGAAATTAAGAAACACATTGAGAGTAAGTTTTCCTGTTTACTATCGAACATTATACCAGAGGATACAAGGGCTAACAGTTTTTGAAGAATTAATTGAAAAGGATTATATCGAGCGAGAAGACGGCGGCCTTTATACATACCTGTCATAGAAGGCATGGTAATGTATTGCATGTGGGAGTTATGGTTGGCATTGTAAGGAGTCAGGATTTACGTCCACGGAGATGGGTCGATGTGCATTTATGAATATAAATATTTTATCAAAATTTCAATATTGTTGAGAAAAAAGAACACTCACAAATTTTTTATTTGTTTGGTGCGAGAGGGTTTGAAGTAGTTCCTTGTGAAGATCCGGATGTACAATTCTTTGCCAAATAGAATGTAGTCATTTGATACTTATTGTCTCATACACGGTTGTATATTAGCGGTAAGTTTTCATAATCGGTTCGATGTGAGTATACCTATATGAAGAAGTCCGGAAGTGTGGAAATTTGTCCGGATATTAGGATGAAGAGGATAGATAGATCGGTGTTATATTCTGATATTGAGAAATGATTTGTCTTATATAAAGTTGAATATGAAGGTATGAAGGTATAAGGGAAAGAGGTTAGTTGGGATTTCTTAGGTGAGGATAAATAGATGGATGGTGAAGTGAGAGGTTTGGTTGGTATGATTTGGATGATATTGAAGATGGGTAGGTGAATAGATGGAGAACGATATAGAGATTTTGTGGAGGAGGAGCGTATTGTTACTATTATATTGTTGTTTTGAAGCTAGAAAGAGGAGAAGCTTTGGAAAAGATTGGATTTGAAGATGGGTCGTGTGAAGAGATGAAATAATATGACGAGAGATGGAGGGAGGGAGAAAAGAATTCGAGTCATTGAAGGGTGTTTTTCATTGATGGAAGAGCTCGCATAGAGTGTTGAGATAGAGGCTAGGAAATCTATTTACGTAGATGGATGATATTAATATTCATGAGACGTCTGTTCGAATTCCTTACAATGATAATGATAATAGCTATACCCCTATATATTGTATAACGACAGTACGCCTAATGCGCCTAATGTATATATCAGATGGTTTCTAAACTTCGCTATATAGTTCACCGAGAACCCCCAAAATATTTACATGTCAATTTAATCAAGCAGATAAGGGAAATTCCATCGAAAAGTATCGAAATCTCGAAGCACTGATCACGACTGCAAAACCACAGAGCAAAGCTCTTGACTCCTTAATTTATCCTGTGATAAAAGTACCATCCAGCTGCCATGGTGGTGCATGCCTGCCAATCGGCCAAGCTCATGAGACGCAGATTCATCCCACCTCCCATCCATCGCATGACCATGACGTAGGCGTCGAACTCCGAGATACCGCATATGTGGACGAGGGTTTCGTACATCCAGGTGCGCGAATCGGCCGTGTTCCAATCGGGGAGAGGGTACTGTCCCGCCCTGATTCTGGGGGCGGGGGCTGGTTGTTGGGGGACGCTGGTTGTTGGGTCGTGGGTCTGGGAAAAATCGTAGGCAATTGCGAATTGTGGAGGAGGTGAGGCGGCGGGGCTGGGATCCATGTTTATGGTTATTTTCGAGTGAATGGCTGGCTCGAAAGCGGCTCGTGGGGAGTGGGGGCTGATTGCTGCTGATGGGTTTGCGGGGCTGGATGGGCGTTGGAGGGGATAAAGAGAGGGTTGCGCGGAACTTCCTGGGACTCCGAGGTTACCTAGTGCGGAGGGGTGGAGAATTGGGGTAGAGCCCGAAGCCGAAGTTGTGTTGAGCGAGGTGGGTTGTGAAAATATGTGGTGGGATAATGAGGGATGCGATGGAAGTGTCCAATTTAAGCCATCAGTGATGTTAGCGGGCCCCGCGGGATTAGCACGCTCATTCTGGTGATTATTGTACTCGATTTGATTTGATGATTGTGAGGGATTGTTGCCCTCGCCACTACGCATTCCGACTGTTGATTTCCGTGCGGAATCATTACTATATGTGGAATTCAATGGTACGATAGGTCTAAAACTACCACGCACTCCGGCTGTTGTGTTCATTGTGAAATCACTACCATCTGAATCATATTCGTCTGCATTGTAGTTCCGCTCAAATTCCGTATCACGAGGCGGTGAAACTTGTGTAGGAGGAGCAGAAATTGGAGGTTGGAGTTGAGCTTCTTGATGTCTCCCATATCGTTCAGGTCCTTCAAGCCTACCATTAGTATTGTCGATTGCTCTTGTCTGCTGTTGATCGCGATGGGTATGATAACCTTGCATACTGACTTGTGAGCCTGTTGATGTTAGCATTTACTATAGATTATACTTGGACACTGAAGCTCTTACCATTATTCGCGTCTCTACTACCAGTAGCAGCGAGAGTTACCGATACATTACGATGACGTCTAGCCTGTCTTCGGTATTGTCGATGTAGCCGCTCTCGATTAGTCCGGTATGGGTGAAACTGCACCTCTGCAGTTTTCGCTTCAAGAAACTCCCGATAACTTTGATATTTCCCATCACGAGATGAAGGCCAGTGATAACATTCAATCTGTTTGTTATGTAGAGCCTGGAATTGTGCGTTCCGTTGGCGAAGACTCTCGTCCCGAGCACGTTGATATCTGGCTCTCTCATCATGTTCTAAACTAACACCTCGAGTTACGGCCTCTTCAACATCTTCAGCCCGAAAACACTCATGTATGGTTTCCAAACGAATTATATTCAGATTTTCTCGATGTTGGTCTTCCAGCTTAAAGTCAAACGTGGCATGATCAATTGTAGCTCTTGACAGCGCTAACTCATGACGCAACCTCTCCAGGGAATTCACATGAGTGAGGCCTATTTGGCAAAGTTTGCAACGCATTTCGAGAGAATCAGTGCGGCTGCGAGAATCTTCAATATACATACGGTTCTCATGGCGAAGCCTAGAGAAAAGAAGTCCATCATTAAAGGCTCCATCTTTAAGGTAATCATGAAGTATTATTGCCTCCTTCGAATTGCGGAAAAGGTTTGCAGAATGTTCGCAAGCAGAGGCTTCGTCTTTACTCTGGGCATGTCCTTCAGCGCCATGTGGTAACTGGTAATTAGCAGCATCCAAACGACGTTTTAATTTCTTTAAAAGGGTTCTTGTATCCAGAAGAGTTGATTCCGTAGCGCTTAACTTCTCGCGCAATTTGTCGCGTTCTTCCCGAAGGGCGTTGTTGTTCGTTGAGCGTTGCTGTGTCTCGGCAGTGGTCGCGGGTTCAGGGTTTCTTTCTAAAGGGGTTGAAATGGGGACGGAGGATGAGATTGGATCTCGTCTCGCAGTACGTTCGACATTACTGCTCATTGCTGCAAGTATGTCTCATAGAGATTAGGAAATCGGCGAGATTTGGGAATGGGTAATGTGGATAAGAGTATTGATTGAAACGGATAGGATCTGAGTATTGGTGACGGAGAGTCACCCAAAATGGATAATATTTATGGACTGGAGATGAGAGAGTGTATTGAAGGAAATGTTTTTGGAAATGGAGATAGAGGGTTTGGATTGAATGTGAAGAGAAAACTTTTCAGTTTGATTGATGCGAAAAGTTCAGTACTGTTAATTTATAGCGACTAGATTAAAGTTGAAGCTAATTACGGTGTACTTTCTTGCTCATGTCCAACCTTTGAACGCTTTCTGCACTAGAAAACCTTTCGTTTGGAGGAAACAAATTGGGGATTTTGCAAATAGAGCCTCCCGAGTGCTTCATCTGCTACTTGATTGTTGTTAGTGATCTTAATGTCAGTACACGGTAGGATATTGTAGATAGATTACAAGAGATCTTAAAGAAATCTACCATCATCTCGAGAATTCCTCCCTGGGGGGAAACAGGCTCTCCAGCACTCTCCAGTTCTCCGTTCGTTCGATGGGCACCCGTAGAAGACTACCACTGGCGTCATTTTAGGCCAAGACTATGAAAACAAGTTTTCGCACAGGATGGAAAGATGTTGATCATTCTAGGGACGCGCACATCCCCCGTAGTGTGTAGGTTCATGGTTGTGCTCTCCACTTAGAGCTTGACGACGAAAACTTTTCAAAAAAGAGCAACGATGGTAACACCATAACCACGACCAACTTCAACAACTTCATCATCAATCTCACGTTTAAAGATCGAATAAACAGCGATTAAGGATCACTGTCCACTGAGACAGTGATTGGTATGGTACCGTCCAACTAACGTACAAAGTTGTACGAAAAGGAACGTTTGTGACCTGGTATTCAGGTGTATGAAGACCCTTCCAATCCAAAAGGATACAATCCAAAAGGATACGACCCAAGCAGCATTAACAATCCCATGTGGCTTATGAAAAACAATACGAGGTAGCTCCGTCGATAAAAATGGAAAGGGGGATTGGATCAATGTAAAATAACAGCATTTGTGGGATGGAGGAAGCAAAAAATGAAAATTACATGTTTTTGTGTTTGTTGATACTGTACTGTGTACTGTCCCAGCCCTGCAAAGGGTCGTCGTGGACTTTGGCGAGATAAGTTTCGGCCTTAAAAGAGCATCGAAAAGGACAGGCCATAATCGTTGGCAGTTCAAAAGGCCGAAAGGCTTTTGGAAAGGCTCTACTCCTTCTTTCTTATAGATCCAGAAGATGCTAAGAATAGTAGTACAGTACGCTCGAGGTTAATGGTCTCATAGAGGCTTGTTCTACTGACTGCAAGGATGGAAGATTGTTTGGCAAATAGTCAAATAGTCAAATGTATGAATTTTGGTTACATTACCAAGGAAGGTAAATGAACATATATGCTTTTGGAGATTTCGGGCCCAAAATTGGTCTACATCTGTGCGCACAACACGAACAAAGTAAAGGTACAGCTCATTTCAATTGCTCGGGAATGGGACGGCATCAATCGTCATTAAAGTATCATTGAAATGTTCCGGTAAGGGTATGTACTTTATATTTACATGAATCGTCAAATGGCATAAAAATGGGGGTATTAAAAGTATGATCTCAGGACTAGGTATTCTCTATTTTGGGTAAATACTACCTAGATACCAGACACCAGATATCAGATACTCTGTGTGATTCTACTACAACCAGTCAACTGGTAAACTTAAGCTATGATCCATTGTGATCTTTACTATTGAGTAGCAGGCTAATAGGTATTTGGATTTCGCAGGAGGGGGTATATTGTACGGTATATGATATACCGTTTGTTCTACTTCTCCCTGGAAACCCTCCATTTGGATTACTATACAGAGTACAGACTCGTCGAGAGTCAGGAGTCGAGACTCGAGACGGAGTATAGCCAGCCAGCTGTGCCAGCCAGCCGTGCCAGCCGACTGAACTTGAAGCCAAGAAATTCAAGATCCACTTTGATCGATGTCCCTCGTGAATCTGATCGAATCCGCTGGTTGGCTCTTGCACCCTCAAGAGTTACGACATGCGGGTGAACACGTCTTAAAATCTCACATACTCATTGGTCAACATCTCCTATTTCATCCCAACTGATTCGTGAATAGCGTTCTGGTGTTGCAGAATCACAACCACAAATCAAGTAACAGCTACAAGACATACCCAAAATAAACAAGCAAGCGCCATGATGAAAGAAAGAGAATCGGTTGGTGCTGGTGGTGTTTACTCTTTTACACCAAAATTGGATCTCCACAAGGGTCATGCAAATGTGCATGTGGTGCGACGCACTAAAAGGGTTAACCGCCGTTCTACCGCCGTTCGAAAGTAAGAATTTTAACGATGATTCGAAACTGCCAGCATGCAAAAAGTCAAAGAGCAACCAAAGAATTCATCTAGTCACATCTACACTCGCGCTTGGTCAAAGATAGCGTCAGGGCACTTCTTCCATCTCCAGTGATTCAAGTGGCGATCGCTTCAACTTGGACAAACATTCCGATGTTATTCGGTCACAGCGCTGCTTCCCCCCACAACATGGCCAGATGAGCAATCCGAACACAGTGTGGCATTTGTGGAACAAACATGCCTCGCCATGTGAGACGACACTCCAATGGTCGAATCTAAATCTATACATTCATCGTGAAGTGTGGGTGACCATTGACTGGTCTTGGAAGACGACCCTGCTTATGCTGGGTCCTCCCATAAACCCTCAACATGCTTCAAGGATTGAATGGCACGGTATCTAGTCGATGCTGTGTATTCTTTTTAAAAAGGTTGTAATAGCTCTGCTGATCTTCTCAAGCTCAAATTTTCTTTTGGATTTTTCTTTTTCTCTACTCGTCACCCTTTACTTCAACTATTCCTTCATGGGAAATATCCACTCTTTTAAATCAAATATCTCTTCTCTCTTTCACGTTCCTGGCGAATAATTATCAGACGGCCCTAATCTCTACATCAATCGGCCTCAAGTTGTGGCTGCAACCTCTATCAGTAAAGGTCGAGGGGAGTGATATCTTTTGGACTATCTTTCGCTCATCGTGACGAGCTTCAACAGTCGGTCGTTTCATATATTCTTCAGTCACTGAATGTTCAACGCCACCTCAAAAATCTCTACCATCCATATTCCTGGAAAGACACATTTGATCCACTTTCAACGCCTGGGCTATCCATGATCCATCTAACAAACCGTCCATCTGAAACGCAAAACATCAAAAACTGACTGTCAGGTACAAGCACGGCCCGCGCTTCATAGATTCCGATTTCTTTACCAAGGCCCCAGATCGACCTTTCAGACCCCTTCTAAGTTTTCGTGTAGTCCTGTTGAAATCTTACTACTGGCATATCCGATAAAAGCTGTGCTCATCGCGATTGCTTTCTCATCTTGATTTTTTTCTTCTTCTTACATTCATTACTTTTCGACCTGTGGGGCTTTAAAAGGGAATCCAGATTTCTTCAACCTTTCCATATCACCAGCCCATATTGCATGTTAAACTTCGATACACTTAATGGGTATTGTTTGACTTCCATAATTACCAAAGCTATTTAATATTATTCATAATGGGGTGGTTTGGAGATCAAGATTTGTCTTCCAAGTTTGGGTAAGTCTCTTGACAATGAACATTCATACATACACATATCTGATAGATCTTCTATAGCATTGTTCTTGGTAGTGCAATCTTCATTGTATTTTGCGCTGGCCTGATAAAAGTATGGCTCAACAAAAGAAAGTAAGATAAAAGCTTCAAACTGAGTTTGCTTTTGCTAAATATATTCTCAGGCTCGCAAAAAACATAAAAATTGAGGAACTTGAGAAGGCAAACAGCACGCAGGAGAGACTCAATGTAGAGGAGCTTGGTGAAGGGGATCTCTTTGGTGTTAGAGCAATCGAGAGGGGTTTCTTCGGAGGTGTTTCACAATCTCGAAGCAATTCTCCCGCCCAATCAATGTTCGGTCCACCCTCAACAACTGCGGTCGACTTGACAGAGACTTCCAGAGCACTTGAGGCTATCAGAGGTCCGTCAGCTGCTAGTAGCAGTGATGTTAGTTTATCGAGACCTTCCAGCGAGGTCTCGGCTCCCAAATCAATCAAGCATAAGTTATCACCTCTCCGCTTACAGCCTTCTGAAGCGGAAATCAGACGCTCTGCTTTGCCTAATGCTGGAGGTTCATACATACCACCATCATCAATCAAGGAGGTCCAGCCGCAATCGAACTTAGTTGAAGTTCAATTCAGTAGACCCTCAGTTTCTGAATCTCCTCCCACCAGAACTCAATCCGAAGAGGAGGTATCTCAACTACATTACCAAGGAGAGGTTCCACGCAACTTCATGTTCCTAGCGGGTCAGCACTCAAGCGTTAGATCCCAAGCAGGATCTATATACGGCAGCGCCGAACTGTCGCCTCAAAACCAAGCCAAGATTCCCAAGATCCCCACGGCACCAGCTCCAACCCACGTCTTTGGATTCCCTCCCCGATTCTCCGGACGATCACGATCTACATCACCCGAAGAAGAATCTTCCAGCAGCGACCGCTCCTCATCCTCATCCCCTGAACTACCTGTCCCCGCCATCCCCTCTCCCTACAAAACCTCCTTCCAACCCGCCACCCTCCTCGGACAAGAACCACAACAACCCAACCAAAAATCCCGCTCCTACCAACCCACTCAGCCTTCCGAAGCCGAATCCCAAACCGACTTTTACACCCACTACCGCGAACCCAGCGTTGCCAATTCTATCGTCACCACCCGAACATCCATCCTCGACGACCCTTCTCTCTCCCGTTCCGGCTCCGTGAACCCTGTCCGCGGCCGCCCCGCTTATAAATCTAATTCCCGCACTCCTTCCACCGCCTACACCCATGGCCAAATATCCCGCACCCACGATTCTCTCCGCATGTCCCGCAAAGCCTCACTCCAAACACAGGAACGTAGAATTTCGCGCGAGAGAGATCAGATGCACTATGATCCTACGCTATCCTCTGGATCCGCGGTGAGAAACCGCAGCGGGAGCGTGCAAGGACGCGCGGTGGATTTTGATCGTCCGAGAGAAAGCCCGTTTAGTAATGCGAACGCGATTGCAGGATCGGAACACGGCAGACAGGAGAGTTACTCGAGTGCGAGCACGGAGAGTAGCAGGGAGAGTTCGAGGGAGGGGAGAGGGAGAAGTGGGAGTGTGGGGGATGAGGAATGGAGGGAGAGAGGGAGGGGAAGAAGTATTGTTGGGGAGACCATCGTGGAGGTTCTGACGCCAATGACGAGTCGGGGACAGAGGTTTGATGCTAGTGATTTGGTTTAGGGGAAGGAGGTTTATTTCATTTGTTTTTGAGGTTGGTAGGGGATGAGGAGGGGAGGTTTGAATTGTATATTATATTGTACTATATTGTATGTCTTAATGGTGTATTGATATTGGTTGGACACGTCCATATAGGGACGGCATAGGAATGGATAGGCCATGCATGGTAGGATAAGAAGAATATGAGCTAGCAAAAGTTCGAGACGGTCCCAATGGGAATCAGATATTGTTTGGTTACATACTACGGTAGATACTATATCCCATAACACGGGAATTCAGATAAATTTTTAAATGTCGATATTTTATTAAATTATTCATACTCATACTCATATACAAGTGTCTGGTGTAGGATTTGACTGTATGCCAATAGATTTAGAAGTCTAAAGTCTGGAATCTGGAATCTAGCTTCTAGAATCCGAACTATCAAATCCGACATCTGAAGTCCAAGAAGTCGATCAATCCCAAGCCCCTGATATAGTCATCTATACCTCGCTACCTAGCAGTTTCGCCCAGAATCAAGTAACGCGTAAAGTGAGCACTCAACACCAGCAATTATTTTCGTCTCCACTGTTAATCAGGAGGTATTAAGCGATGAATGGTTCCTTCAGGAATTATGTTTTCACGAGGTATACGAGATGGGATGGAGTGGGATTGGAGGGTTTTGAATAAGCGATGGGGATGGATGGGGATTGGATGATGGCGGGAAAGTGGAAAGTGGAAAGATGGAAGGGAGAAGGGAGAAGTGAGAAAGAGAAAAAGAGGTGTGGTGATGATTAAGAATCATCGTTGTTCTTGTGGGTTGAGTTTGACAATAACGATGTCTATATCTTTCGCATTGTCATTGTCAATCTTTATATCTATTGTCGAGTAGCTGTTGTGGTGTTCTTGCGGTGAAGAAATTTAGAGAGGAAATCTCGGTAGAGGGCTCTGGGTGATTAGAGGTTGTGAGGGCGATGAATTCAGTAGTATATGTTTCCAATTTAGAGCTGAAGATCTGTTCTCCCCGTTATGAGGTTGCTGAGCATGGTGAGGTCGGAGAATCATTTATAGTTGAGATTCGATTAGATGTCGGGAGGCCCTGGTGATTGTGGTCAGAGTACATGAAGCTGAGAGGAATCGAGGTGAGTCAGAATTAATCGCTTGAGAATATTTTCGCGATGTGCTGCAAAGTGATCGTGTGGGTGTAGAATACGAGATGAAGGGCTTGGATTGGGTCAAGGGGAGAGAGTGACAGAATAGAGTTTACAGTCAGAATGTATTGGTATCTTATGTATGGCATTTCAAGCTTCGAGAATATACGATATAGGCTATTTTAAGGGTCGAGGGTCTCTTTGGGAGACTTAAAAATACTCGACTTCTAGATTGTAATATCGGGATATAGATTTAAAGATTCAATAAAGTAGCCGGGGAAAAAGCAATACGAGAAACACAATGGGGACTTGAGGATTGTGCTGCCTATCTGTGGGTCATGTGTTTTTTAGCGTTGGGGAAATGGATGGTATGAAAAACATTGTAAATGGACATGATGCATTTCGATTTCTGGAAACCCCGATAATGGCAGGTAGGAAACGTTCGAAAGGTGCTTTGGAATGAGTAGCCCCGATACGAGGTTTAAAAATGGATCATGTAGCAAGTACTTGTATCCGATTCATGATACGGGCTGGCTGCATGGCTGAGCCAAGTGTGAAGGGTCGCAGTTCTCCGACCCTACGGCTATCTATCTAGGGTTTCGTAGATAAGCTCGAAATACTGTTAATCTTCACCGGCGTCGTAAATCAGAGCCTCATGTAACCAAATGCAAATTTGACAGCAACTACTGGTAAAACAATTGATTAGCTGTCAACTTCCAGCCGGTTGTTTGTGGAACCTTTTGAAGTTTTTTGATACATTCAGCGGGTGAAGTAAATAGTCATTGAAACAATATGCAATACGATACAGGCATCGAATCGGTGTGCCACAGTAGGAGAAACGACTGGACATCGTAATTGCGGATTTCTTCTTCATCCATTCAAACCCAAAGGCTTCAAGCGAGCAGGCCCGAAGAATGGTTTAGGTGAGACTGGCGAGTAGATTAAATAGTTATCACTAGACACTTATCACCCTTATCACCCTTGCTTTGACTTAGAACAACTTTGCTCATCCTTTTGAAAGTTTAGCACACCTTTTAGCAAGAAATTTGGGATACAAAATGCCGATCCCTTTCGGCCACTACCACTTAACTTGACCGAGCTTGATTGATAATGAGAGTTCAGGGAATCAGGGCACTGATCATCACCCACACTAATCAAGCATTAAAATTATGCTTATGACATTTATCCAGAAATTTCAATGCTCGGTGTTGACGGGAATGGAAATTTGAATACGGATAGTAGGGTTTATAAGTGGTTCTTCGAACATTTGACCCCTGTGGTAAGAATGATAACGATCAATTTTCAATCTATGTGCTCCAATCATATTGTGATTTGTAAGCAAGATACCGCATGTGTTCTCCCGCAAGCTTGCAAGCTTTCTCAGGAATCTTCTGATACGACGGACCTCAAATGAAATTAATTCGTCTACTTCGTAAAAGCTTCTTGAGAAGCTTGGCATTCAACATATCCCGGGAAAAACTCTCTCGTACGTACTGAGAAGACTGAGAAGAGAACTGTCAATCATCTACGGAGTACTGACATTGCATAGGGATAGCTTTTTTTACGTGCCGTACGAAGTATACTATTCCACTCGTCTGGTACATCTTCGTGCCTTCTCGCCCAATACGGCAATTTTCTTTCCCCTGAATCGGTTACTTCGCATGTCAGAAATCAATACGAGAGAATCACGCCTCTTCTCCTAGGAACGGTTAATGAGATGATCAGATTAGCCATTTGCTCCTAGGTAATTTTGAGAAAAGCAGAAGAAAAAAGCAAGCTACATACAAGCAAGAAAAAGATGATGGCTTGTTACGAAGTACACGGTACCTGCCAAGAGTACTGGAATTGCAAGGATATCTGTTGGAAACTCATGAATATTGCCCGAGTGGGCGAAGTTCAAAATCTCGTGTTCCTATCCCGAAGTACTTTTAATAGTTTCCCACCTTAATCCTACCTTATCCTAGATGAGTATCTGATTTTCGTGCATTTTACTACATTTACTTCACTCAATCCTCTTTCATTCTTACTTCCACCATCTGCCTCAGCTTCTTAAACAACAGACATTCGTTTTTCCGTTACATCTTAATTGTTCATACAAATCTTGTCCTTCGTTCGTAACAATCTAATCAACACTCGCTCAACTACTATTACCAATTTTCAATTCTCCCAAAACACAACACAACACCTTTACAATGGCTCGTTACGCTCTCGCTTTCACTGCGCTCTTCGCAATTGCTCAAGCTATCAACATCACCTCCCCATCTACCAACGGAGAATGGGATCTCAGCAAGGGTGCTCAAACTATCACCTGGACTTCAGTCTCTACTGATCCCCAAACCGTCGATATCTACCTCGTCCACATGGCATCAAACCCACCTCTCAGTGATGTTCTCTTCACCAACGTCGACATCAGCAAGGGATCCGAGAGTGTTTCCGGTCTCCAATTGCCAACCGGTGGCAACTACCAAATCAACTTCGTCAGCCCAGGAAAGGCGGAGCAAATTTTGGCTCAATCCCAACAATTCACCGTCAATGGAGTAGCCTCCAGCGCAAGCAGCACTCTTGTAGGTTACACTGGTGCGTCCTCTACTTCCTCTTCATCTTCCTCTACCTCCTCTTCTTCCTCTTCTTCTTCCTCCTCCTCCTCGAGTGCAAGCTCAAGCAGTTCGAGCTCTCTTGCCTCTACCACTGGAACCAGCTCTCTAACCTCGAGCTCAGGATCCGCTTCTTCCACCACCTCTACCGCTACTTCCACCTTCACCTCTACCGGTTCATCCACCACCGTTACCGGTACCACCACCACCACCGGAACTGGCTTGGTTACCTCTGCCTCCGCTGCTAGCCAAACCTCCTCCGGTGCATCCTCCTCCTCCACCTCCAGCGCCAGTGCATCTGGTAACGGAGCTGCCGCCACCGGTATCCCAATGATCGGTCTTTTGGCTGGTGCCGCTGCTCTTTTCTTGTAAGAGATTTTGGTCAATTGGTGGATGAGTGGAGAAGAAGGATGATTACAGAGTCGATGGTGTAATGATGGATATCGCAGGATAGGGGTTGGAGAGTTACTTTTGGAATTTGTATTTTGGTTTTGACTATTTTGGTCACATTTACTTCGAGAATATCTTTTCAAAAAAAGTGAATGCGTCGTTGAGATTTTATTCTGTACGATAAGACGTATATGAACGAGAACAGCTATAGACTACTTTTCACGAATATATCCGTGTAATGGATTGGGAGAATATTAATATTTGGTAAACTTATTCTATCTATCTTTCCATGTTTATCAGTGAAAACGTGAAAACAAACAAACGATATCCCCTCAGGAGATCATAATGACTCAAATCATGGTGAACAATAGCAACTGTACTATCCAATTTCCCATCGCATGAACGCCCCCCTTCTCTTCACATCATCCACTTCTCACTCCCTAGCTCCCCAAACCACTCACACTCTCCACTAAGAAAAGATGCAAGCAAACACTTTAACATTCCCAGCGTCTCCACAATCACGAGGAGAAAAAGAACCTTAAAGAATAGCACCACCTTTAATCAAGGTTTCTTCTAGTATTTTCGTGCCGGTGTACAAGCAGGTACCCGTAAAACTTCCCCTGTAGAACCGACTAGCACGCCATGTGGAGATTTGTTCGGCGAGCCATCGTGCTCCATGGCCCACACATATGGTTTATGGTTAAAATTGCTCATTGGGTAATTGGTGATCGGAGGAGAGATCTGTGCGAGCTTTTGTGAGGGGAGTTGGGTTGTTGTGTTATTGTTATTGTTATTGTTATTGTTATTGTACCTGAGTATGTAGGATATATAAAGCAGAGTTTGTTTTCTGGACTAGATGAGTGGGGTTCTATGTGTATGATGTGTATATGTACTAGGGATCTGTTGTTTTGATGGAATATTGTAGGATTAACAAATAATTAGCATTTGGTTGGAACCTTACCATTATCAATTTCACGGGAAGGCACCTGTGATACAAATGTTACTGGAGTGCAGTATTATGCTATTCTAGGTGTGTTTTTAGTTAATTTAATCCCTAAATAACTAGCCGGGTCTTGTGACGAGGATAGAATTCTGCTAAAAACACACCTCATAATATAATAAACGCTTCCCCTTTTCCCAGATCAAAAAATTATACATTACATTCTTAGCCAGGAGTAACATTTATATTACATCCCGCCAAATCAGACTTTCATGCACTGGATATGCAGAGTTACGGATCACAGCATTTTCACGCTCCGACTAGGGCTTATATACATTGTAGCCTACAGGCTATATCCAAACTCTGTGCCGGGACCTGAGTTGTGTGACACCGGGGAGATTTGTGCCACTGGGGTGAGATTAATGAAGGAGATCGTATTTAGGGCTGAGGATATTCCGCTTTTATGAATAGAAGATTCGGTGTTGAGTATAAATATACGATGCTGCTTTTCTTACTCTTTGATTCACATGGCTCTGATAAAATTTCCCCATTTATGAGCATCTTTGCTTTTGGCTTTGTGTTTTTGTTGAGTTCTTGAATCAAAGAGAAATATTGTCTCCCCGCCACAATGATGTAGTTCATGGATTCAGTGGCTTGAAATATATGCATATACAACTGAGCAAACCATCTTTCATAATCAAGCTGGTATAGTAGTTTTCTTTCGCCAGTAAATCTTCTACTGAGCAAGTGTTCGTGGCATACTATCGCACCTAAATAGAAGGACATATGACCTGCCTGCCTCAATCTCTATACCCTGAGTGCTCCGTCTCAAATGTCAGCATGCAACCCAAGAACGACGAGCATAGTAATGATCGATGGGACATACGTTTCAGAATTATCTGAATCATCGAGTTGTTGTCTTGGAGGATCAATCCTTTTTCTTCCTCTGCGTTTTGATTTGTGTCAGATATTCTCGTGTCGTGTTGTACGTGTTGGAGAGGAGACTGGGATGGGTTGGAATTTAATGTCGATGTCTTTTGTCACATGAGTAAGACTTCGTGCTGTTGAGTATGAATAATGAGATTGCCTCCGTGTTTGACGTAGGTTCTTATCATATCTAAGCATACATGAACGCTTTTCCTTTGCCTTTAAATATACGGTAGCAATGCATACTACGTCTTGTTGGGGCAAGGTTGGATTCAAGAAATGGGATTCGTTGGAATTTTTCCTCCGCTGTTGTCTATTATCAAATTCCAAGTGCGACAATGGTAATAGTTCATGCTTGATATTTGACTTCAGTAACAACTGGATGGTTAGAACAACAGCAGTTCAGATTTAGGATTCAATGATTAAATCGAAAGCGTCTATCTTATCAAATTTCTCAGTGGCTTTGCAAGCAAGATTTTGTCACCTGACTCGTTCTAGAATGTCTCAGAACCTAAATTGAGCGATTCTACTCCGCCGATTTTGTGCCTTGCAAAAGAAAAGTTGCAAGTTGTATATACCCAGTTATGACTCGGAGGTCAGGTACACAGTTGAGAGTGAATATCCTCCAGATCATATAGTTGACGACGCGGGAACAATACATGTGAAGACAAGAAACTGGTGGTTTACGATGATATCCACACCCCATAACCCCTCAAGTCCACATCCCAGATATTCTATACAATTTCTGGCATTCCGGTATTTCATGGCTATCTAAAAAAGAGTCTTAGTAGCATGCAAATTCTAAAAGAGCAATGAAGAATGCAGGTCAATGGTATATTGTGGTAGGAATTGGAGGGATGGGGCAAGAAAGACCAAAATAACACCAGCGTTGTTTCGGGCCTTTCCAGTCACTTTTATCCATACATTCATTTACTGCAAGTTATAACCCTTAGAAGACTTTTTTGATAGTGTGCCACCTCAATAGCCAGGGAATGATGGCAATAGATTTTGTCGGCATTAATAACCATTACATGTCAGAAAAGACAGGTACAATCCGCGACGAAAAGGATATCCAACGCGCACAACAATTTAGACTGTCAGTCCAGATGCCAATACTATCAGTTCGATAGTTAATATTTTGATTGCGGAATCAAGCGTCAAAGTCCTTCGTTGTATTCGCGAGCACTATCTGTCAACCATATCTCTCAAATAGAAGAGCCGGCAAGTTTCCTTATATACCATATCGAAGAAGAAATTTTCAATCCATTGACTGGACTAAGCTATGAAAAAGACTTGAAGTACATACAAGGCTATTCACTCGGATTGATATCTCGTTCCAAGTATTCGATAGTCTTCGAGCAGTCCGGATCTCCAGGCATAGCGCAGGTGGCATGGCGAGAGTATATAAATGGTAGTTTTATCCTCGAAACTCGCCATTCACACAAGCTTGGTAGATCTAAAAGTACCTTTGATGGAGAACCATCAAGTGAAGTCAGGGAGAAAGCTCTCATCAATTTTGCACGGAAATAAAAGTTCCCATCTTCTAGTCGATTCCTTTCGATGTCGAACCATCTGGTGCCGAGGAACCACAATCTCGTGTATTGAAATGACAGTAAGAGTGGCATGGCGATATTTTATTTATTGAACGTTGGAAATGAACTCTCCTATCGTTGTTAATATGGGCCATTTGTTGTCATTGCTCAATTCCCATTGTCCCCTGAAGATTGACAACAACTACAATCCCACGACGATGTCAACCCTTTCCTCTCTGCCCATATGGGCACTCAAGAAAGATGAATGGGATTAAGAAAAGTAATATAAAAACGTACGGTTTATAGTTGTAATTTAAGTAGGGAGTTATCAAGTGGGAACTCCCGCTTGTTTTGACCATGTGTTTGTAACCAACCACAGTTCTTCTAGCTAGAGTTGAATTGTTCACAGTTGAGAAATGACAAATGACAAATATGCTCATAAGAACAAGAATGGCTGGAGTAATAGAGAAAGGTAGTCAGTATGTCTATAGGAGTGGATGAACAGGAATGAGAACTGAGAATACGTGTGGACGCAGAGAGATGCCAGATATATGTAAAATCATCTCAATCTACTACATTTCAATGATTTTATACTCAATCTAAATACCCTACTATGGAACTAGTATTAGACTTATTGAAGCTTCTTAGCTCGATATTTCATACCAAAGCACTGCTCTACAGTTAGGGCACGACTGCCAGTCCTTCTTATATGTTAAAATTGGCTAGCGGGGCGGACTATCTACAATATACTACTATCAACATACATATATCTTTTCCACACAACACGAATGGTAGCTAAACAATTACTTACATATGATTTCCCCATCCAACATAATACCAGGAAGACATAAAAGAAAGGAAGGTAATTCGTCTTCATTTACAACAGACCAAATAAACCAACCAAACCCATTATCAATCAAAGCATCCCATCACCTCTTTCCGCATCCGAAGTTCTTGCTTCTCATCTACAGACTCGCTATCGATGCATACCCAGAGCACGAGTTAGCGATCCCTGAGACCCAGATGCCCAGATGCAAACTCGTAATTTCTTCATACTTACTCTACCATCCTTATTTTGATATCGATATTATATGCAAGTTAACGGTATTTAGTGTACAGGGGAAGGGATTCGCGATACTTCATGTCTAATAATCAGATGTCATTTTTACACCGGTAAGAAAAGTAAAGATAGCCAATTCCGTCTCTGTAATGCAGAAGGTCTAATTAGCTGGGGAATGTATTATAATTCTCGTCTACACCACGGGGATATTTTGAAGACATCTTGCATGGGAATCTGTATCCTAGATATTCAGCTGTAATTCTACCATCCAATTTTCCCTCATTACTTTTTTCGATAGCTATCGATTTGGGCAGATCTATGATGGCTGCATGTATTTCCTTCGGGCCCTATTCATACTCTTATCCTTCCGCAACCGCCTAACATGTGGCCGCTTCGCATGCTTCGCGCGTGTCTTATTC
This sequence comes from Botryotinia calthae, assembly GCA_004379285.1. Classification (NCBI taxonomy): domain Eukaryota; kingdom Fungi; phylum Ascomycota; class Leotiomycetes; order Helotiales; family Sclerotiniaceae; genus Botryotinia; species Botryotinia calthae. Next base: position 8,469 of record PHWZ01000270.1, on the reverse strand, counting down.
GAACCACCCATCATTGCCCACCGGATAGTATAATTTTCCGCTAAGCCACCATCAACGTCTAGTCTCCAGGTCTTATTTTCACTTGTTGCACTTTCTGCAAAACCTCCTACATTTTTTTTTTTCGATCTTAATGCCGAGTGAACTCTTTAATTCCCATCTATCGCCACTAAGTTTCAAGGAAAGGTGGTTATCAGGTTTCAAGGCATGTTTGACATTAAAATCGCTGACAATCTGCTGAAGTCTCTCGACGGTTTCTTGGCGCTCACTCCCTCATGATCCCTCTAAATACCGTGCTTTCTCACAAGACGATAGAGAGGAAGTTTGAGATCGAGGGGCTGCTCCACCATGATGTCGTCGAGGCATTGTCTTAGTACAAGGCTCGAGATATTAAGATATTGAGTTCGAATTTCGATATTCTGGAAAATGTAGTTCAGACTCACAAAATCATAACAATGAATATTCGAGCTGTGAAATCCTTGTTGTGGTCATAGGTATATTAATAATGAAGAGTAGAAAGTTGATGTTCGTATCATAGAATATGATGAGAGTAATCCAAGGTAATTATGTTGTAATTTTGAACGTGAATTTGCTTGTCTACGATGAAAATCTGCCTGGGTAACCAACACTTGGGATTCATCATGAAATAGGCTACAATATATCGTTTGAAGAGGATGGATAGAGATGGTTATGGTCATTCTTCATTAGGTAGACGCGACCAAAAAGAAGACCAATTTTGTAACGTTTATTAGACCATGATACGCAAATACGCAAATACATCAAGAACACTTCCATACATCTCTCCCCCTCCCGTCCAGAGATCCACCCGGATCTCCTTCCTCAAACACCAACTTACCTATCTAGAGATTCATAAGCGACAACAAAGATCGAGTATTCTCCTATCTAGCTACGCGGGTCCTCTCGCGAGATTTGGGGATACCATTTACACAAACAAAATAGACCATAAATAAATACCTAACTATCTACCTAGAAAACCCCATGCTAAACCCAACCAACCAACCTACTTCACTTCCACCCCAAGTATAAAATCAAATCTACTTCTCACCTCAGCATCTCACCTCTCTTCTTTCTCCTCTCTCCATACAATCCACCGAATTCCTAAATAACAAACCCATCTACACCTACCCACCTACCTACCACCTACCACCTAATTGATATACCACTCACCCACAACCGAAAGAAGAACAATTAAAAAATCTTCCTTGATACCGTTCACTCATCTATCTATCCATACAGCCATTCAAAACTCAACACAAATAAAATAAAATAAAATCAAATTCCTATTTCTATTTATTTTCCACGCCCACCCCCCTCAAAAACCCTCTACCAAAATCATATAAATATAATCCCCCTTGCGCATCGAAATCATCACATCCAGCTCAAACAGCACATCTGAATTTCCCAGCCCGTTTGGCTTAGCGGTAAAGCGCATCACTAGTAATGATGAGATCCTAGGTTCGATTCCTAGAACGGGCAACTATTGAGATCACCGGATCCTTCTTTTTTTCTTTTTGAACGGTTAGAGATTTTTTGTAGGATTTTTGTTGTTTGGGGAGGGGATTTTTTGGTTTGGGGTTGGAGATGGAGATGGAGAGAAATTTTTGAGGGAGGGGAGGATTGGTGGGGAGGGAGAGAGGGAAAGGAGGGTCTGGATGGGTACTGAGCCGATTGTGAGATATTCATCTAGATAATAAACATATACAAAAAATTCATAACATAAATATAAATAAATCCATTTATTTCTTATACTTCATTCATACAAAGGGTATCGAAACAAGCAAACTCAACCAAACTAAAACTAAACTATTCTGGTATCCATCTAACATCGAGGTTCTTCTTTCCTTTCCTTTCCTTTCCGCATCAAAATGGTATATTTCGCAATTCGAACTGAGAGAAATTCCTTCTCTCCAACATTATTTTCCCCGATGTCTTTAACCTCGATCTTCAATTATTGTATTCCTTGTAGGTGGGTAGGTAGGTAGGTAGTAGGTAGGTCTTCGAGATGATTCGTGTACTTCATGTATTTTGGAGTATATATCCATGGTACCTAACCCATGATAAACCAAAAGAAATATTCATTCTCGCTCCTCACCGATCCGGAACCTTAAGATGCCATTTCCATCTCCGCATCCTCTCCCCTCAAACCCCCGGACTTCCACTCCTCCCCGTCGCTCTCCCCGTCCACCTGGTCCTCTTCTCCCGACTCCAAAAAAGCACCATCCCCGCCACACTCCCCGCCCACAACAGCGCATTTACCAAATCGACCCACACTGCATTTTTCATCCTCTGTACGCCCGCATCGCCTTCCGCTTTCTCATCTATATACATATTTCCAAAGAGACCAAAGAGGGCGATCCAGAGAATGAAGATGACAGCATCCCAGAGAAACAGGACGGGGATGAGATTGAAGAGCGGGACGAGGTGGAGGAGTGAGGTAAGCGCGGAGAGGGTACCGGTTATGACGGCGTAGACCTGGATGGGGGAGTTAGTTTGCTAGGGATTTTGGGGGAGGGGAAGGGAGGGAGGAGAAGGAGAACATACCCATTTTCCGTCCGAATATTTGTGTTGTTTATTCGCCTTTGCGAGATCCGTTCCGTATAATCCGATAACTGTGAGCGCCAATACGAATTGGAGAAATCGCCACAGCGCATGTGTAGTACGTCCTACGCCGTATCCAAGCGGATTGATACGTTCGAGGATTGACATTTTGGGTTATTTGTTTGTCTCTTCGTGCCTTTGTATGTTGTATATTGTATTTCGAGTGAGGAGTGTAAGTGAGTTGAGTACGTGTAAAAGTTGGTAAATGCGTAGTCGTCGTCTCGATTGTGAATTCGAAGAGATGTGTAGATGGATGGTAGAGGAGGTTCTTCTGATATCCAATCCTCGTATGCCGTTTTCGAAGGTATTCACAAAATGATCTTGTTAAGACAGGTGAATCCCTTTCCTTTCCTTTGCTATCCTCTCCTCTCCTCCCGTCCGTAAATCCTCACACTGATATAATCTCCAATCTTCTTGTATATTCTCCAAAGCAAGATCAAAAATCAAGATCATAAGTAAAGCACTCAAACCAAAGCAATAGTATAATCACCTTCTTTCTCTCTCTCTTTCCTTCCTTCCTTACATTTAAGACCACCCACTCACTCAATATACCCTATCCTATCCTACTCTCTCAAACACCAACCACGAAAGCAAGCAAGTAGAAAACCTCAAATTATCCGAATTCAAAAAATCAACCTTTTTTATTCTCAACATCAAACAATAAAAGAAAAACAAATACACAATCCCTCCCTTCCTCCCTTCCTTCTATATACCAACAACCTACCTACCTACCTTCCCCTCATATTCAAACCCAACCCAACCGCAAACCGCAAACCTCAGCCAGCCAGCCATTCATCCAGCCAGCCGGCCAATATCTTGTTTTTACACACAAAACGTGCCAACCTTCCAACTTCCAACATCAAAATCCAATCCAATCCAATCCAATCCAATCCAGCACATCCAATCCCGCAAATCCAATAACCACATCCATCCTTTAACAGAATCATCACTCACCAATGAAATTTTATTTTTGTACCAATTTTTTTTTTTGAAAAAAAAAAACGCGACCTAAAAATTGACTGTGACTGCCCTGTTTCGGTTTGTTTTGTTGTGTCCTATGCTGTCCTGTCATATACTATGTTCTATCCTACGCTGATACATGGCCTAGCCTAACCTAGGGATCTAGTGAGTTGTACCGCTATTAAGCAACGAAGCACGAAAACGAATCGCATCTAATTCTCCATCTTCCATTCCCCATTCTCACTCTCACTCTACAAATTTCAAAACATGTGGATCAAGCCAGGACAGCTCACATCAGATCTATTTTCCAAACCCCGAAATGTTGCATCGTTTTTCTGTTCTTTTCTTGTGCGATATACATACATACATACATGTATACATACCATACATATATACCATACATATATAAGATCATAAACACAATAATCAAATATGTAAATTCCATATCTGCATCTACATCTACATCTACATCTTATTTCCCAACTCACACACAAATATCCCATTTCATATTTCCAACCCATCCCATCCCATCCCATCCCATCCAACCATTTCCCATCATATCTATTCCTTATATATAAAACGCCACGGTATACCCAAAATTTCATCACATCACATCACATCACATCAGATCATATCGTATCACATCACATTCCATCTAATACGCAACACAATACTATGTCATATATATGAAATTGCGATATGATATCCCCATCCATCCATCCATTCATCCATCCCACTCCCAAAACACACACACACACACACACAAACCAACAAACAAGCATGAAATTTCATTTCATTTCATTTCATTTCTAGAGGTGGACTGACCTAACTAACCAAACTGACTGGATTGGGCCGGGGAACTACCAACCGATCCGCCCACCCGCCACAAACACTTTGTAAATACCTAGATAGATAGATATTTCGTCATCGATTTTTCCCATTTATACTTTTTCCCTTTCTTTTCTTCTTCTTTTCTTTTCCAGATGGGCTCGAAATAGAATACGATAGAACAGGTAGGGTAGCTCGGGCAGGTAAGTAAGTAATAAACTCTATATGGGGACGGGAGACGGGGGTGCCCGACTGACTGACTACTGATGACGCTATACATACTATGCCTTATGAACGAATGAATGAAAAAAGTATAATATATATATGTGTGTGTGTGTGTGTGTGTGTGAAGTTTTGTTTATATCTATCGGTATATTTGATTTTGTGATGCTCTCACTAATTAGATATGAGATATGAGATGGATGAGATGAGATACATACCCACCTGTCCACCTAGCTAGCAAGCAAGCAATCTATCTAATAAATGAATAAACAGAAAACAAGAAAGAAAGAACAAACTTACTAACATCTAATTTAGATTCTTCATTTCTGACTAATCGTTCTATTTTTCCTGAACATATATATACAAAGGAGTGAGTACATTCATTCATTAACTAAATTATTAGTATACTTAGTTATTCGAGAGAATATTCACATCATTAATATGAATCATTCATATCATTCCATTTCATTTCATATTGTATAGAAATTATCACTATAATAAATAATCTTACCTACCTAATCAAAGCAAACTCAACCCTACTCAAAATCACCCCTTCATATCAATCAATGAATCATACTTTGTGTATTATATCATAAAGCCCTATCCTATCCTATTATAATCCCCAACACCTCAAAATATCAAACGAAGTATCCATACCTATATCCATATCCGTATCCACCATGTAAAATTTCTCCACCTTCATTTTTAAATTTTCCACAACTCAGAAATTTGAGATTAACAATAATAAATTTCTGTACGAGGAGGAAATAAAGGTGCATTTGTTGTTCTCAAAGCTATCATCAATCGATCAGGCTTTGAATATTCCAAAAGTGTAAAAATGGTCAAAAAGATATCGACGTCGGCATGATTCGAACATGCGCCCTCGAAAGGAATTGATTTCTAGTCAATCACGTTAACCACTCCGTCACGACGCCCGATTGGATTTGTTGCAGGTCTCCGGCATTAGATATGTCTTATTACCATTCATGTTCAACTTTCCATATTCTTCTCCCAATTGTGTCTGCCATGTAACTTCAATGTATGAACGAGATTCAGTATTGAGACTATCGTCATTGGAGTTCAACGTTTTCTGGGTCTTGTGATTGCTGCAGTTAGTAGTTGTGTCAACTTACCTAGGTTGGTCGAATATCTTTTATCGCCATGTTTTCACCATTTCAGACTTGGAGTATTGATATGCTAGGGAGAAAGAAATTGATACTCCCGACTGAAGTACGTGATGAATTTATTATGAGAACGATGGCATCGCAAATTCTCTCCGACAGATAGCAGGGATGTCCTTCTGACTTCAAGATATTCACCAGTGGTCAGATATTGAAGATATTCAAAGTTGTATCATCAGACTGACTAAAAAGGAATCATTCGTGCACTTGGTTGGCCGAATGACTTTAAATTCCCATTTAAAGGTTGGTGCTTTGACTTCATGACGGCGTTGAAAACTACCGAGGAGTTGTCAGAGACCCCAACCAAAGTATTACACATGTGCTGAATTTTAAATCTTTTGTCAGAGTCCGAGATGTAAAGAAGTAGTCGGGGTCATGGAGAAGCATGGTTGTGTGGCAAATTTGCAGACAGCTTTAATGGAGACAACCTCACTGAGAACCAGTCCATTTCGGCACTCGCGGGTGGATGGTTATTGTATGTACTCTTCAGTTTGATGATCTCCAGGATAGACATGAATTACCCAAATTAAACCTGGCAGTCCAAATAGAAGCTTTCTCCTTATACATATCAGTATCCAAAATCGTAACATTCACATTAACAAGGGAACCTCCTTCATGTTTCATGATGCAAATCAAGCGGCGATGAGACCCAAGCGCAAGAGGTGATGGTTCATGCTTTAACATAAATATGTTGTGTAAATGTCAATCTTTTGGATAATACCCTGAGATACCTTGAGACACTACGCCTTGCGTATATCTGTGCCACGAAACCACGAGTCGGATCGCGACACGAGAAGACACCACACTTTGAACTCAACGTTATAACTTGGCGAGGCTGCATACTAATGCGAAAAATTACAAGATCTTCTTCAGCCTTTCCTCAAGAGAAGATGACTCCGGAAGAGGATGCATTGAATGAAGGTGTAAGGTTTACCGTGAGACAAGGCGCCCAACCAAACCTAATAGCAGCAGATCAACAGACTATCCACATTGGTAATGATAACAATCTATTGTCTTTCAAGTTTCAACTATCCACTAAGATATGATTGGCAAGAAAAAATCAAGGGTTCAACTCCGCGAGGTATGAGATGTCATAGCCTTAACGCCACGAAAGTAGAAAAGATAGCGACGTGGTGGTTGCAACACCAATGTTGGCGGGTCTGCATGTGGTAATAATCGACATTGATATGGTATCAACTGTGGATCTTTCGGGAAGTAGAGTTACTTACGATGTACAACCACGCCCCCATGAACCTTTTCTAAAAGATGTTGGGCATTGTGATATGTTGCAGAAAGTAGGGTCTTTGCATGATGCATACATGACGGCCACAATATGTGCCAAATTATGACCCATAATCTTGGAAGAATAGTCGGTATGGTATGTTAGTATTCCGGAGTAGATGCCATACCAAGAAGGATGGGAGAGAAGGGAAAGGTGGCGACCTCTCCTGTTGGTACCTATCGAGCCTATGTAGACAGATCGGAAAACAACACAGCCGCGTTGCGTTTCACGAAACGAAAGGAATTGCAAGATGGCCCACAGATTAAGTTGTTTAAAGGATTTTAGATGGTATCGTCTCGTCCAAGAGTACAGCCACGAGTGACGATAGCGACCGAGGGGTTTCTTCGTACTTCCATATATGGAGTGGAGTTGGAAGATCAATCATCAATCATCAATCATCAATCATCAATTATCAATCATCCACCAGTGGTGATCCAAACGAGGTAGCGGGAATACTGGATGGTGAGTCGAAAGTATTTTTTAAGCGGCAATTTGTCAAAGTGAGAGACATTATTGATAAATATTGGATGAAGGGGAGGAGGAGGAGGGGAGGGGAGGGGAGGGGACATTTTGGATGTGGATAATACTCAAGTACGTAATGTAAGATTATGTATCATGTATGATGTGATGTATGATGTGATGTGATCTTGGAGCATAAAATGTGTGCTGGGTGTACCTTGGTATGTGTGTGTGTATATCTGTATATCTGTATATCTGTATATCTGTATATATACAAATAAATACATTATTATGCTTTTTCTCTTCGAGAGTGTAACTTTTGGACAGGACATTTCTCTCGGAGTTGAAATAGAGGTGGGTGTGTGTGTAGAAGAAGGGAGGGATAATAGTTGGGTCCTCATTCCATCAAGCGTGTCAGCCTTCCGGGAATAAAGATATATCGCATATCTCGTGTTTCCATATGCACTGACATCATCGTCACCACCACAGGAAGCATTGCAGATACATTTGCAGACACAGTTGCAGACACAGAGTGACAGAGTGACAGGAAGAGAAAGAAAGAAAGAAAGAAAGAAAGAAAAGGGAAGAAAATTTCACTTTGACAACCACCTGGTGAACGAGCAGAAAAATAACAAATCAATAAATAAATGGATCAGAGAAATATATATTACGTATAGGGATACACGGAGGGAAGGGAGGGATTCATTCTTGCCTTCACTCTTCTCTATTATTAAAGCAGACTTCACTTGTCTCTTGTCTCTAGAAGCATACCTCACTCGTCCTTGACACAGCAATTGAACTTCATCCCTCCATCTGTCTATCCTATCGTACATTCCTTAGATATCCTCTACAGTAAAGTCCAAGGAACAAAATCAACCACCCAGAATCACCAGCACCACCGGCACCACCGGCACCACCACC
>PHWZ01000269.1:0-52297 GCA_004379285.1 Botryotinia calthae | reverse complement strand
GGGTGGTGGGTGGCAGGTGGTAAGGTTACCCCAAAAACAGTCTTTACAGACAAGGCTAATTGGGGAAAATCGATGGGTGTATGTTGTTTAATTACCGGGTACCTAGAAGGGGAGAGAGGAAGATGTGTTATAAATTGAAATTTAAAGTTTCTATCTCGATTCTCGTAGAGTCTTGGTGAGCAAGGTAAAGGAGGAAGTTGCAAGGTGCTCGTTTTTGTGAGTAAGCTTCGTTCGTAGGATGCGGATCGTTGTAGTTGTGAATATATGAACTCTGTCCGTTGCGACAAAGAGCACCAATTGATTGGAATGATACAATATTAGAGTGAATCAAGGGCTGGAGAAGATTGGCATTAGAGGAACAATTTGACCAAATGGAATTCAATCAAGAATATCGAGGTGAATGATAATGATACATAAATTAATAAGAATGGATGTATTTTGGGGGGAGGGGGAAAGGTTGGTTTTGGATTGGAGGAGGTTGGTGGGTTGTGTTGTGTTGGGTTGGGGTAGATAGGATCGCTGTAGTAGTAGTAGTAGTAGTAGTAGCAGGTAGTAGACGAGTAGTGGGTGTAGGCATAAGAGGTGTGCGAGAATATAAGACGACCACAATGATTGATTACTGGGTACTTGGATAGTGATGGTGGTGGTGTTGTGTTGCTGGTGGTGGTAGTGGTAGTGGCAGCCAGGTGCAGAATGAATAACTAATGATAATGCTGATAATGCTGATGCTGGCAATATGAGGGGAAATGGATCATAAGGAATTGAATTCCGAGAGTTGAGTTGGTGAGGAGTTGCCTAGGTAGTGATAGCGAGAGTAGTACTAGGGGGGAGGAAGCAGGCTGGTTGATTGATTGATTGATTGGAAAATGACCATTGACCATTGACCATTGACCATTGGCCGTTAATCGTTAAAGCGTGGGGATTTATGGCGATTCTACTGACTGTCTAGGTATAGAGAGGCGGAGGGAGAGGCAGAGCTAGCCGTAAAGGCAGAATAAAGGTAGAAGTAGCTGTGAATATCGAGCAAAAAGAAAGGTAGGAGAGAAGCAAAGAACCCGTCACGATTATTCTATAAGGTTTCAACTCTCTCGCTGTCTCTCTCCTAGAACTATTTGAATGAAGTCTTTCCAGTCCAACTCCTCTTGTTATTAGCTTGATTGCTCACGACGGAGGAGATCCCCCGTGATGACTGCTAGATGCTCTCGCTCGATGATATGATGCTCTCGCTCGATGCTCTCCTCTCCTCTCCTCTCCTCCGTCTTCTGTGCACTGCACTCGGTGTATGGCGGCGTTAGCTTTGGTGGGGTTGATGCGTGGTTCATCATTTGGTGATTATTTGATGGATCATGGATGGATGGATGCTAGTCACCTCTTTAGCTCTTGAAGGGAGAGAGGAAGATCAACCAGAGATATAAATATACTGCCTACTGCAGCTGGTAGGATAAAAATATATACATGTTATGCCTTTCAAAACATCTACGGCTTCGTGCATCAAACTTGATACCAAGTATCAAAGAACATGGAGCCAAGTTCTTCAGTCTGATCAATCATGGTTTGTTCTTGATGGCGCTTTATTCTTTCTTTCACCTCCAGTCCGTTCTCTCGTACCTTAACTGTAAATACACCTAGCTAAGTAGTAGTCACTATCTCGTATCTGCCACCTCTCAATGCTTAAGTTAAGGTTGCACGTCTTTCTTCATTCATGCATCGTAAAGTAAAATCACGAGATGATAGCGGATGATACCTGATAATATCTGATAATACCTAGTCATATACCGAGAAAGAGAGAAATGATAGTGCTCAGATGCTTGTCACTGTACAGGTAGTGGGTGAGCATTCGGAGCCGTTCCCTTTCCCTTCCCTTTCCATTCCATCAAAGGAAACGATTGATTCTGCACCGAGTACTCGCTGTCAATGGAGAGATACCGACACATGTACACATGTACCTACTATGCAAGAGATCCTACTGGCTCTCACAATGCGCATCATCCAACCAATGTCAATGCGGGGATATCGAGATACTCTGTCTTGACCTTCCAGATCTCCACATGGTGACTAAAAATCCAAAATCGTTCACAAAGGAAGTGTACAAGCCATGTAGATTGAAGATCTTGATCCATCTTATGTTTCTCGTCCATCATCATTATTAGTCAGCCAGCTTCGTCACTCACTTACCACGCTCTATTCACCAGCTAAACTCTGCTCTCAGTCTTTATAAGAGAAGTCTATCCTCTTTCTCAATCTTCAATACCAAATCAGGTAATCAATGTTTCGAATTACAAAGTCAACCACAATTGTATTCACGTCATTGCCATTACCTAGATAGATATACCGAACTACCTGATTGATACCTATATATGGCGAGAACTGTCTCGAGGCTCATTGCAAATACTTCATCTCTATTGTATCGATTCTCCTGGCCAGTCCCAAAACCTATGCAATGCAATGTGGTATTCCGATTACCCCTCATGTTCTTCCCAAACTCCATGCTATCTATGCTTTGATAATCCCAGGTCCCATTAATGTTGATTTCCGTTCATTATTGACCACTCATTCTGGTCTCCGACCACAGCTCATCAATTATTTGAAAAACTGAGGTAACGGCTTGCATTACCCCTTCATCAACATCTTGTCCTCCCAACTTCTGCTGAATCTTGTCGGGGTGCCACCGGACTCTTTCTACCTTCAAGGTCTTCGTAAGCTGTAATTCGGTAGGTTCTCCAGAGGTGGGTGCGTATAAGAAAAATCTTCTGATTTCCTCCTTTTTGACATCTTTTCGACTTCCACTTTCGACTGGCCAAGGTATAGATGCAACTGCAACTTTTGAAGAATTCTTCCCAAGATCTTCCCATTTCTTGATGTAGTTATTCCATTTTTCGTTCCAAACTTTCTTAGACCTCCTCTCTTGGCCTCTCTTCAAACTCTCCCCGACCTTTCGTTGCAATCGTTCAGCATCTCTCTCTTCTTTCCTACCTTCTTGAGCCAACCGTTCTCGCTCTTTTTTGGCTGCTTCGCGCCGGGCCTTTTCCTCTATTAAATGTTGATGGGTCTTCTCATACATTTTACCTCTGACATATGCCGTATATTCTTCGTCAGTCATTTGTTCTAGCTCGCCTGTAGGACCTTGCTTGACGTCGGGATATGTATGAATTGGTTGCCCATAAACTCCTTCCCAATATTGTGCAGCTTCATCGTCAGCCATCGCATCAAATAGACTTTCCCTGAATGCAACATCTGGGTCGAGGTATTGATTAGAAGAGGTGTTGGGGAGGTGTGTATCATCGTAAAGGGATGGATCATCGTTCGTGGCAGATTGCCTGCTGCGTTTTGAGCGATGATGATGGCGGCGGCGCCTTTCTTCGCTATGGCTCCCTGATGGTGGTTCATCCTCTCTATGCTTCCTCTTGAATCGAAATTTAGTTGGATGAGAGTTGGTCATGTTTTCATGGGAGTTCAGTTGTGTTTTTGCGTTGAGAAAGGAAAAGGATAGTTTTTGATTGTATGGCTTTAATATGAACAATTTAAAATAAGCGTACTTGGGGTTGTATATACAACATCCTACGATTGCCATCTCATTGAATGCCGCTAAAGCTCTTATCGATTGCCAGAGCGGGTCACTAGCGTGATTGCCGCCTTGCAGCATTTTATAGCTACGGTAAACGCGACCCGTAATCTACTCCGTACATTGTTGTCCTGACATAATAAAATACCACTTCTTCAATATTCTACTACTCAAACTTAGATCACGCAATGGGATTAAATAATGGTTTCAACGTATTTGGTGATGACGACTCAGATGAAGATACAAATGTCAACACTCCATTGTCAAAACCTTCAAAACCTTCGAAGTCCTCGACCTCGAAACCCTTAAAATCCTCAAAAAAAATGCCTATAAGCATGTTTGGCGATCTCTCGAGTTCGCTCACGTCGAAGAAACATGCCGAGACCGCAGAGGAACTTGATGCAAATATATACGATTACGATGCAGTTTACGACTCTTTGAAGCCAAAGAAGAAGATAGTGAATGAGGAGGAGGAACGGAAGCCGAAGTATATGAGCAATCTTATTGCGGCAGCTGCAGTGCGAAAGCGCGATTCTACGATCGCCGAGGAGAAGAAACTTGCGAGAGAAAGAGAAGCTGAAGGGGATGAATTTGCGGATAAGGAGAAATTCGTCACATCAGCATATAAGAAACAACAAGAAGAGAATCGCCGCATAGAAGAGGAAGAACGGCTGAGAGAGGAGGAAGAGCAGAGAAAAAATAAAGGCACTGGAATGACCAGTTTCTATAAAAATATGCTTGAAAAGGGTGAACAGAAACATGCTGAAATAGTAAAGGCTGCCGAGGAAAGACTTAAACAAGGCCCACAAGAAGATGTGACGGAGGACAAGAAGACGAAAACTGATGCAGATATAGCACGGGAAATCAACGAGAAAAAGGCAGGCACTATTGCAATCAACGACGAAGGTCAAGTTGTTGATAAGAGAGAATTACTCAAGGGAGGATTAAACATAATACCCAAAGCAAAACCAACGCCTAATCCAAACTCATCAAGAAGTGGAAGCTCAATGCCTGATCACAAAAAGGGCAATACATTTGTGGGAGGTGGAGGTGGAAAACAAGCTATGCGCGAACGACAATCACGAATGATGGAAGCACAGTTAGAACAAGCTACCAAACGAGCCTTGGAGGAGGAGGAAGAAGAGAAGCAGAAAGTAGAGAGAGCTTCTAAGAGTCGAAAGACCGAAGGCGATATTATGAGTGCCAAGGAAAGATATCTTGCAAGAAAGAGGGAGGCGGAAGAAGCAAAGAAAAAAGCATCTCAATAGAAAGATAGTATATAATACCCAAATCGAAATCGAATCAAATCATATCCCATGGCCATAAATATCTCCATTTCATTCATAGTGGTGTTATTTCCAATTCCTTGCAATTTTATGCCCTCCATTTTCAAAGAGGTGGTGACCCATTCATAGTGTACAAGAGTATAATACACTCCATCATCATAGCGATCCATACCAAATTACGACGCGTTGGTGTGTGGTATCTCGCTCCAGCATGCTCTAGCACCTCATCACTTCATCATCACATAACCCCTCCCGGCCAATAATATCGCTCCCTCCCATGAATACCTTTTCCTTTCCCGACCATCCCTCATTCTACCTCTACCCCTCCCCTAAAATCTCAGCCCCAACTAAAACCTAAAACATACCTCCCGTCGCCCCTCCACTAGTCGACTCTCGTTTCAGTCTCGCAATGTATTGTTTGCTCACTGTATTCCACGCTTGCATGTACTTTTCCATGCATTGGGTGAAACAGGTGGTTTCGCCGCTGCTGAGCGAGGTTCCGGGCTTGGGGACGCATTTCTCGAAGCAGTGCTCGTTTACTTTCTGGATGGATGGTTAATTGACAAATTGGAAGAGAGGGTAGAGGGAAGGGGCGTGATGAAGAGAGAAGGAAGAGAAGCTGGAGGAAAGGGAAGAGAAAAGAGAAAATATGCAATGCTTACCTCGATCAATTGTCTAGCATTGGTCATAGCAGCTTCCTGACGAACTTGATTCATTACGGCAGCTTTTGGGTCCTAGGAGGCGAATGCATTGTTGAGAGAATCCATGATTGCGTGTGTATGTGTATGTATGTGTATGTGTATGTATGTGTATGTGTAGATTTCTGTGTGGGAAGTGACGGTTCCAAGGGAGTGAGTCTCGAGTTGTATGCAGAGAAGGGGCTTGAATTTTCGTCGTTGAATGCTAAACTCTAATATCCAGAACTTCAATTTTTTAATCGATCTCACAGAATGACGATGGACTAACTATCAAATTCACAACTCGGCCTTAGGCAAGTACCGAGCGGTATGTGCCTGTCATGCTCTCATCCCTGGCTGAAAGTTTACAGGGTATACAGCAGGGTATACAGGGTCGCTATCCACTGCCAGTCCGTACTCTAGCACTAATCTCCAGGGCTACAAGCACCCAGTGGCACCCCAAACCCCCGTCACGAACGCTACAACCGTATTCTCGATCCCCCAATTCAAAATAACAGGGATCTCAGCTTAACCTAGAAATCGCCGACGCCAAAATTGTTCACAGACACAGACACAGATGGGAAACCTTAATAAGGCCAGCTAACAATTTAATCTGACGACCTCGGGATTCGACTCACGAAACTTCGTAGTTCCTGAACCCATTTCCTTTCTCAACATCCTATTCTGATTTTTCCAGCAGAAGGATCTTTCTTTTCTCCATCCATTTGACGTTACTCTTTTTCTTTCCTTCGTCCAGTTGAAGAGTTGATTGAGCTCTGGTGAAAGTACAGACCTTTAAGAATACTTGTGGATAGGGACAGATTGTACAGGACGCAATGTGGTTTCCTAAATCATTGTCGGCATTATGGCTGGCTTCTTGTGTTATGGCAGCTGGAGACACCAAGACTACCAAGCTGAGCGAAGACGGAATTAGGAGTATACCGGTTTGTTTACTCGATGATCGAATTACTATTGAGAGGAAAGTTGACTGACTTGTTGGAATAGCTTCGAACACATTCGCTGAACCAGGTCAGTAGTTGAATAGAGGCGCATTACATAGCTTTGGGGATTTTGCTGATTTGGAATTGGGTTAGCCATATTTGGATTCGGATATGCAAAGTAGATGGTTCGATTTCGGTGGAAATACTATTGTGAGAGCAGACAAGTATGCATGCGCGCCAAGTTGAGAACTAGTTGATGGGGATAGATGGGCTAATGTGGAGGGTATAGGTACATACGATTGACATATGACCATCCATCTTCTTCAGGATGGCTCTTCTCAAGAGTCCCACTAACGGCCACAAACTGGGAGGTATGACTAAATTCGCTTACTTTCTTCTCAATGCAATCTAACCACAACTCTTCTGCAGATCGAAGTCGAATTTAAGGTCCATGGTCAAGGCAACCTTCACGGTGATGGATTCGCCATGTGGCTCACCAAACAACGCGGCATCGAAGGCGACGTCTTCGGCTCCGTTGACAAATTCGAAGGTCTCGGTATCTTCTTCGTCATCTACAAGAACAATCGTCCCGGCACTGTCTTCCCCTACGTAATGGCCATGGTCGGCGATGGCAACACTGCCTACGACAAGGGCAACGATGGCAAAGATCAAGAATATATGGGCTGTTCCGCACGGGGTCTCCGCAATGCGAATGTCCCAACTAAAGCCAAACTCACTTATTTCCAAGACAAATCCCTCAAACTCGAACTCCAATACAAGAAGGAGGATCAATGGGAACTCTGCTTTGAAACTTTCGAACCACCTAGTATCCCATCCGTAGCCTATCTTGGATTTTCTGCCGAAACGGGTGAACTGAGCGACAACCACGATATCATCAGCGTCAACACAAATAACTTGTACGATACCAATACCCACAAGGATAAGTATAAGGATTCACAACCCAATCTTGGAAATGGAAAGAGTAGGTCTCAAAAGGGACAGGGTATTTTGAACAGAAATAAGAAGCCAGCTGGAAGCTGGAGTTGGTTCTTTGTTAAGTGTATCATTGGACTAGTTGTTCTGGGTGGTGGTTATGTCGGATATACGGCTTGGAGAACTTCGCAAAGAAGAAGTCATCGATTTTAGATGATGGGGAATGAAGGCAATGGTACTTGAGTATTCAAGTCTGATCGGATTTGAATGATAAAGTCGGGAAAGTAAGCGAAATGAACACAAGAACGCGAGCATCAGTGGATAAGGAACGAGAATTGAAACCATAATTCACATGCAAATGAGATGAAGATCGATCTCTTTACTTACTTCTATTCGTGGGTTGATACCGAGGAAAATTCGACGGAAACCAGGGGTTTCAAATAACTTATGTAGTATACCAAGGAAAGCAAGACAGAAAACCAATATTCAATATGGGAAGTGCAAGGGAATGAAAAGAATCTGATGGTCTGGGTCTCAATAAACATGTGATCAGTGATGCATGATGTATGATGGGAAATATTTGATATATCTTCGCGCATGTAACGTACCTAGCCAACTGGAGATAGGCGGGCTACTTAGGGGTTTGATTGTAAGCGAGATATTCAGGGGGATGTTAGTTTAGATACTAATTTGAAGTGCGAGTAGTAAGATGATGTTAGGTAGGTAGGTAGGTAGGTAACTCGATCATAGAAATCTGGATGCGCCTCCTACAATCGGGAACTGAGTTACTTATCTTGACACTTGCTTATATATGCATATATGTGTATGTAAATGCATATAAATTCCAATGTATAGATTCAAAAGTTCCTGCATGAGAAGTTCATCTCCTTTACATCCACATCTCCTTCCCATCTACATCCATCTACATCCTCTACCTAACAACACAACACCAGATTACATTCAACAAATTCCTTATTTATTCATATGTTACTTCTTCGCACTATACCACTTTTCCGATTATAGATTATACAATAGATTATACACACTAATAATAATAATGAAGGAAAAAAACAAAAATAAGTAATAAAGGTTCTTATAAAATCATAAAGAGAAACTGCTTCCAGAGATATATCTATCTATCTATCTATTTATATATCTGATTAAGCGCATCTCCTTGAATATATCTCAGAGAACAAAATTCAAATGATCAGAAATTTAGTAATTCGCCTATGAATCTGAACAAGGAAAATCATCTTCAGCAGGCGCAACATTCTGGTTATGAGACAATTTCCCCTTCAAAAGCTCAAAGGTCTACGCACTCACCACTCATCTAAAACTCACGTAGACCTCCATCACACCACTCATATCACACAGAGAAGTAGGATATATATCTACGTAGCTACAGAACCACTGGTATGTTTATACTAACCAAGTCTGACTCTCATAAACATACTTAATATTTCTAATCGTTCGCTCACCAATTTCGAACCTAAAAGTTTGGAAATAAAGATACATCGAACTTTGCGACTAAGGATCTAACATCCATCGAAGCACACCAAAGACTGACTGAAAACTCCCAAAAGCCACCCAAGCCCCTCCAAATGAAAGATCCCAACCCATGGTATGCTAATATCCTATAAAACGCCTATCATCTATTCATAATGCGTACCCATTTCGAATTCTATTCCCATCTCTCCACTTCCTTATTGAGAGGTAAGTGCGTTACTCATACCCATTAACGCCATGCCCACAAATGCAAAAGAAATGCACAGACTTCTATTATGATTCAAACCCAGGCACTCCGCAAAAAGATGCAATGCGACACTAGCCATAATACCCCCCGTGATACCAAACATACATCCATAAGCCACAATATTAGGCTCATGACCATCCCGTCCGGCTATTGAGAACCATGCGGCTGCAATTGCGGCACCGGCTGGTTGTGACACACCCCCGAGGAAGGAACTCCAGAAGATAGCTCGTGGTCGACTACCAATTGCTAGGTATAATGGTAGAGCCATTGCAAATCCTTCGGTGATGTTATGAACAAGTAAAGCTAAGAAGACAGAAACTCCAAGTTCAGGGTTTGCATGGTTTGTAGCAAATGTAATGAACCCTTCTGGTAACTTATGTAATCCAATGGCTATACTTGTTTGAAGACCGATGTCCATAAATGCGTTTTCGGGAACATGGTGATGATGTTGTTGAGCTTCAATGTCAGAGTCATGGCAACTAGCCATTTCTGTTTCGGAAGTAACTCTGCGTAGTTGTTCTGAATTATCTGGAGCCTCTTCTTCTGGTAGTGTGAAAGAATGAGATCGGGTTGACAAGGTGCCCGTGGGAGTTCGCGCCGTGTAAGGAGTTTTTGTACTCATGGGGGTTTTTAAGCATTCTCGTCCACAAAGATCGGAATATCCAAAACATGGTCCACTCTCATCACAATTGGCCTTCCTATCCTTTACAAAAGACATTACCCTGTCATGAACTACCATGAGCGATGGTCGCCTGGTAAGATTATGGGATTGGCGGCGATTGCTTGGCTGAGAATCTTTATTTAGTGGCGCAAGACCTTCTACTGGAGGCTTTCCATTCTCTCCGACATGTGGAGCGAGAAGTGGTGTAGATTCCGTCATCGCACTGTTTGCTTGATTGACTGCTACATGAGAACTCGATTTTGATAGTGGAAGATGATTATCATAATGGCCATCAAAGCCGTCGAGGATTTGGTGATTGTGGCTGTGGCTGTGGCTGTGGTCGTGGTCATGGTGTGTTGCATCTTGATTATGAGAATGATCGCAATGTGAGACATGCGAGGGGATAAATTGATGCATGAGCCTCGAGACAATTTGTATACCAATAAATCCTGCAGCGAAACAAGCCAAAAGTGTCCATGCAGCAGCTTGAGCTGTATAACCACCCTGCATTAGATATTTTTTCGATGATGGGAGCATGCTATATAATGAAGAGAATATCTAATAGAAGAAATGTTTGGTCAGTAAAGAAGTAGACAAATTTTTGAAAGATAGAACCTACCATTACACCAAAACTCAAACTTAAAGATGCAGCTAGGAAAGCATTGTTATCTTGTATCCTGAAATTCTTCTTGCTGGGGATATATCTAATCAATAGATCTATGCATATTATGCAGCTACCAATAACACATGCTAAAAACAGTTGTTAGAGTTGATCAAACATCGGTCCATGGAGCATCGAGTATTGTACTGACCTATTCCACTGATAATAGCCTTAATCCACCCTCTCATATCATTATCCAACGAGTCTGCCTCCATACTGACGGCTTGTGATGCCAACTTTATAGTGATATATTCCTGCTTCCTCAAATGATCTCTGTCTTTCTCTCTCTCTCTCTCTGTCTGCGGGGTTGATATACAAGTGATAAGTCCAAAATGTGTCCAATACAAGGTGGCACAAGGACAAACTAGGTCAAAGTTGGCTGTATGGGATGTCGCAGGCTGTCCCGATGCTGTTGCAGAAGGTGGTAATATTGAAGGTGGTATTGTTGCATGTGTTGTCGCAGTGGGATAAATGTAGATCAGATCGATGCAGCTATGAGTGGCCACCCAAACCCAAATGCAGTTCCAAAGTAAACAAGACTGAGTCTCGGGAGAAGCAGGAGTATATTAGGATTCTAGGTGAATCTAGCAGCTGTGAAGCAAACTTAACAAACTTTGAAGGAAGTAGCAAAGTAATGGTGGCAGAGCCTGAAAGAGTGAACGAGGAAGAGAATATTCACAGGTTTTCGCGGCTACAGGAATGAATTGTCTTGTGTCATAGGTTACTGTACAATAATGAAGATGATGATAATGATGGTTGAGAGAATAACAATAACAATGACAATGACAATGGCAACGACAATATTGATAAGAATCCACACACAATGAATATGGTTAAGCCATTCTAAATGATAAAATTGCCTAGGAAAGACCTTGATGGCCTGGTGCCAGAAGACCCGAATCCAGTTTCTTCAACGGGTTAGACGTGGAATCATGTAAATCATGTAAATCATAGATGCATTCATACAATGCATTCATCCAAGCTTCCTGATTGGTCAATAATACTACATTTATCATAAATCCCGAGTTTTTCATTCGTCATTGGGATAAAAAGAAACCCGGCAAATATACGAGCTCAGACAAGGCAGAATCTGATGAACCTCAACTCAACTCAATCCTTTTACCCATCAAGGTTCTCATATTGATCCCGCCACACCGCCACACCGCTATCCTTGGCAACTGGTTCCACGTGCAGCACTCGACCCTCGAGATTATTCATCTGCTTGATGTCGATTTCGATTGGTCGTGATATGACGTATGACTATCTAGTATTTGCTTTTTCTGCCGTTCTGCTGTACTGCTGTTCGAGTCAAGATTTGATTATGTATATCATGTTCCGTAGAGGCACATGCAGGTAAAGAATTCCACTCACGTTATCTTGATTGCGTGTCTAGGTTTTCTCATTTTGCTGTATACTCCGTATCCGTACACGTACTAGCTTCTCAAGTCAACATTAAACGAGGACCGCTTCGAAATATCATCATCTAATTCACTGTAGAATCCCCAGCATAGTTACCGTTCGATGTATGAGATTTTGCAATGTTGTGTAAGCATGTCATATGTTGATTGCCGTCATCTATTTCAACTCCTATCCCAAAGATGATTAATATGCTTCTCCATTCCACTCCACCTGCATGCGTCTAAAACTAGTCGGAAGAATAGTACTTCGGTATCTACTTCAAATTTGAAGAGTGTTACAGCTGTATTCCACTCGAGACATGATCGAAATTTATTATCCAGCATCCTGCGAGATTAGCTGTCTAATCTCCGAGCTAGATATAGACATCTTGAACGCATCAGACGAGGATTCCAGAAAGATTCTTGTATACGAATTGAATTAGCTGTGAATTTGAGAAGTGTACCAATTGTATAAGGGTTTAATGTTCTGCTGAAACTCGAGTCCCTGACCTTATTCCTATATGATCTCAGTATGGATGGTACCTGTCTGGATCCCCAGGTTCGTCTAGACGCCAGGGGCTCTTACTTCTTAGGCGAGGTTCTTGGGGGGAGCATTCAGTATTAGTCTATTCATCCCAAGACTACCATCTGAATGATTGATCCAATTGCTCATTTCACGTAGAATTCCCGTCCTAAAGCTATCATCCAAATACTTTAGTATACTCAAGTCGTTTATAAATTTGAACTGTGTCATCGAAGTGACTCGACATGAATCGTACAGTCCTGGTAATGTGACTTTAATATCATAGTAATTCAGTGACTCGAAAATGTCCCCAAATGACGCATCTGAAAGCTTTAGCCTGCCTTCAGAGGTGCTCAAATAGATCCGGTTCCCCCATTTGGACTTGCTTCTTTCTTCAACAAACACCATCAGAATTCAACTCAAATAATAGCCACTCTTCATATCGATCGACTTCAAATCACACAAGTTGCCATCAGCATCCAACCTACCTTTAAAAACCAACAATCATTTCACAAATCTCGGACTCTGGTAGATACCTACATCTTGACACTTTATTAGATCTCATCCTTCTTCTACTCAACTTTAAAGCTTAACAATATGTCTACTTCCAAAGAACAATCTACACCTGCTACAACTACCACACATCCTCTATCCAAAGAACTTAGGTTGTGGCAGGGCGAAAAGAACCCTCGCCCAGATGTATACGGCTTGTATGAAACACACCTAAATTGGAGAGCACTCAACTCCATGCGAAAGGAAGATAGAGAAAAGTTGGTGATTAATCGTGCGAACTTTTTCAATCATTGTTTTCCACCATACTATGCCCTTAGTGGAGCCGCCCGCCAGCGACTTTCCATTATGCGAGTAGATGCTGCGAAGGCTGGAAATTTAGGCAAGAAAGGATTTGATCGACCAGAAATGATGCCTCTTGAGTATGTTTTGTTATCTGCTCGGTCGTTTTTGACTAACATCACTTTTCAGTATCATAAACGCTATATACCCAAGAGAAACATCTGACCAGTTTACGATAGATTTTCAGTTCGAAGAGCCATTGAGGCGTAAAATTGAAGGATTCAAAAAAGGCTTTCAAGAGACCATTGCGAGGTTTGAGAAAAGTGAACTCTGTCAACGATTCGAATCATTTTTCGAGAAACTATGCAAAGATGGAAAATTCAACAAGATTGTTGCCTTTGGAACTGGCCCAATTGCTGTAATCGATGCTGGAAGTGCAGGACCTCGAGTTAGAAATCAAGTTCAGCATGCAAGCATGTTAACAATTCGACGAGTCTGGGAGCGCTGCAATCCAGGAAAGAGACTTTCAATCTACCTCCAAGATCCTCTGTACAACAAACGTTGCGTAGAAGTTGCATACGATCACAACATGAGAATACTCGATGGTGATTTTGGTCATCAAATGGGTTGGCTCAAAATCGATAAATCGACCTTGGTCATGTCATTTTCTTGCACCTTCCCTCTTGCACAACTGGTGTCTGAAATTACAAGGCCAGCAGCTCTATACTTCACTGGAGCGATAATAGAGGATTTTATCGAATTTAAAGGAGACGATCCGCTCCGGGTGTTCTCTACCACACTCGCACTTCCTGACGGAGGCAGTGTTGATATTCCAGGCTTGGGAGCGTAAGTCATAAGATTTCCGCTGTGTTTTGTTCAATAGGTCTAACCTGAATTGTTTTAGAACCCAGCCATCTTGGCCGTCATTTGACAAAGAGTATAGTGAAAAATCACTCAATGTCAAAGGACTATCTGTTGGAAAGTTCAAAGATCCTTTGGTGACAATCGAAGGATGTAACGGTGACAGTCATCTCGGAGCTAACCCTAAATTGTACATTCGAAAGTAGGCTTGGAAAAGTACCAGAAACATTGTACATTATCAATTTTTTAAACACGTTGTTTTTAGCATAATATGCTTGGGGGAGTAAAGGGGACAGATCAAAAAAATTGCATGGCTTTCTACAAACATTAACCTATTCAACCACTGCGTGATTGTTGTAGATCTAACCCTCGGAAAAACTCTGGGGTTCCGAGACAGTTTTCCGAGACACGTCAGGAAAGTTCAACTGACATCAATACGAAACCTCGTTCTAAAAAAAAAGCTCACGCGGAAACTTCGACATCGTGATCATAGACTCACACATTGATCACCCCCAACATAAATCCCATAAATAATCTTCCTCTCCCATTCGGTACGAGCTCTCGTCAAGCTCGATTCTCCCTGTCATGTCCAAAACTACCTTAGCAATTATAGCAGGCGTTTCTGCAGCCACAGGCGCCGGCATAACCGCTGCCATGTATTCCACACGATCTGAAAAGAAACTCCAAGCAGCCGCAAGCTCAACAGCTGTCACAGCATCCTCTACTTCTTCCGCGCATTCGCCAGTACCTTTACCAATCGGTCAATCCATGATCAAAGATGTGATAGCGCCAGTCGACCCCGCAGGTCTTTTTCAATACGGATTTCCAGGACCCGTCGCAGATCTGGCGACGAGAAATGCGTTGATATCCTCATTCGATCGAAGACTTCGAAATCCTTCTTGGGTTGCAGAACATATAACTCCCGCCTCACTTGCAACTTCAAACGGCGATCGCAAACATTCCTATTTCATCGAAGACCCCTCTGTCCCCGAAAAATTCCGCGGTAAGTTGAAGGACTATGCTCGTTCTGGTTACGATCGCGGACACCAAGTGCCCGCCGCAGACGCAAAATGGAGTCAAGAAGCCATGAACGACACCTTTTTCCTCACAAATATGTGTCCGCAAGTAGGAGAAGGATTCAACCGCGATTACTGGGCGCATTTTGAGGATTTTTGTCGAAGACTTACGACTCGATACCCAAGCGTGAGAATTGTTACTGGACCTTTGTATTTACCAAAACGGGATCCAGCAGATGGGAAATGGAGGGTTTCTTATGAGGTTATTGGAAATCCACCAAATATTGCTGTACCGACACATTTCTACAAGGTTATCTTTGCGGAAGATGGTACTACAGCGGGTCCAGTAGCAGTCGGTGCATTTGTGTTGCCTAATGCGAGGATACCGAATGAGAAGCCATTGACGGATTTCGAGGTACCTGTTGAGATGGTGGAGAGAGCCAGTGGGTTGGAATTTATGACGAAGTTGCCGGCTCAGAGGAGGAAGAGATTGTGTGATGACATGATGTGTGCGTTGGTTATTAAAGATTATTCGGACAGGCAGAAGGCATTTGTAAAGGATAGTGCACCAAGGAGGACGAGTCCAAGGCACACTTCTTAAATTTAGTATGTAATGGGCGGGGGTTTGCAGCATATATACAGCATCGGCGAGCATATCTGGTGGGATTGCATAGCATGGCGTTTACTTTCTCTAAAGATAGTTTTTTTTTCTTTTTCGGATTTGTGTTGCTATTCAGATACCATAACATTAATACCCTTCAATTGCATTATCAAGCAGATTAAACTTTCGATAAGAGACGCATTTTCTTGTTCTTGCAGGTGCACATGTGCGGATAGAGACAATTTAAAGATTCTCATTATAAGTACATTACAATTCGCCCAAACACCCCATGCACACTTTTCGCCCGAAAATGCTATATTCTGGTATACAGTCCGAGTTTCACTCCCCACAATATCAAATACTGACTATCGTGCTTGTCTGAATTTTCCCTGTCTTTGCATCGCTTGTAAACTTTCTTCTTGACTTGGCAACGGTCCTCGCTTTCTAATTCCACCGCTGCCACTTGATAGATCTGTATTTTCTAAACCCGGTATTGGCATACCAGGAGGAGGTGGAGGAACAACGAAGCCAGGCGGGAGTTGAAAGTTTGGTGGAAGCATTGGTGGTGGAGGTGGCATGCCCGTTACCCCTGGTGGAGGCAGACCGGCCTTCATCATAATTGCCAAGGTATTGGCATCTATATTTCCAGGCAAAGGTGGAGGCGGCATATTACCTCCGCTAATCATAGGAGGAGGTGGAGGTGGGGGCGGGGGAACACGATTCATACCAGGGATAACTCCCATACCAGGTAATGGCAGACCAGGTATTCCTGTGGCAAAACCGGGTACCTTTGCAGGCATTTTCTGATCGACTAACCCTTCCATTTCGTCTTCAGCTTCTTGATCTTCTTCCTCTTGACGTTGACGTCGCCCGCCGCGACGATCATAGGTTCCTTGCGCCTCGGCAGCTGAGTCACCAATGTGATAGCGGTCTTTGAATGTATCTGTGTCGCCAGGACGTACACGTGTCCAGAATCGAGTGATTCGATCATTAGAGCCTGATGCTAAGATATGACCGAGGGGGTGCCAATCAAGTGACCAGATAGCGAATTCATGAGCGTAAGTTAATTTATGAGCTGGATAGATGGTTTGAGCAGGTGTGGTGGTGGGGTCTGGACTATCGTAAGGAGCTATGGAAGGTTCCGTTCCAGCAGGATTGTTTGGTTCATCGAGTAGGTAATGGAAAAGAGACCCATCGGCACCACCAGTGCTCAAAAGCGAAGGGTGAATTGGATGCCATGCTAGAGTAGAGATATCTTTGTCATGGCCTTTGAGCAAACATACATCTCGCATCATTCGCAAATCGAATACTCGTGCCGTTTGGTCTCGAGCTGAAGTGGCTAGGCAATGGCCTCGTACTGGTTCAAAAACGGTTTTTGTGATTGTGTTCTTATGTCCATGGAGAGTTGTCAGACATCGGCCACTACGCGGATCCCATAACTTGACAAGATGGTCTTTTGATCCAGAAACGAGTAGTCCCTTAGTCGGATGCCAGTCAACACTTTTCGCGTCCCATCCATGCCCAGAGAGAATAGACTCCTCAACACCACCAGCAAAATCGAAAATCTTTAGTTTAGAGTCATCCGAGGCCGTGACAAACTTTGAGTCGTTTGGACTGAATGCAAGATCTCTTATGGGGTCATCATGTCCTTGAATGACTTTGACATTGTTGAAATTCGGTTGCCAGTATTTGATCACCCCATCATGATCAGCTGATATCAACCAGTCATCACTATGAGAATAAGACAAAGCGCGAATAGCAACATCATGTGCTTGCATAATTGTCTCGAAGTTGAAACCTGCGCCATTCCATAGAGTAAATTCTCCACTACTGGAGGCTGTGAGTAACCGTCGACCTTCTGGTGTCCATCTTACCACATTTACAGGGTGCTTAATTTTATTAAGTGACGAATGTAAATGTCTCCCTGGTACTGAGTCTGCTGCATTATGAATTCTTGCTAGCGGTGGTAACATCTATGAACAATTAGACCAAAAGCTTTATTATTAGCCTATGCGACCAATTTAAGAATACTCACATCTATCATATAGCTTGGACTGGGTCTTTCCATTTCACCTTGGTAACCACCTTTATACCTTGGCTGACGATTACGCATCCAATGAACCATAGTAGAGCTATAATCCGTGACAGGACCTGTATGAAATTAGCAAGTCAAGACTTTCCAGGAAACAAATAGGTATCGATGAGCTTCCAGCGCTGCCCTGATCGATATTTTAAAAATTTAAAACATTGTACTTACGACGTCCCCTCCCTCTCACAAAATCCTTTTCACCACCCCCCTCTTCCTGTCCTCCATCATCTCTTCGTCCTCTTCCTCTTCCTTCCCTATCTCGATCCCGTCCACCTCCATACTCTCGAGGTTCGTATGCCATTTTTATCAGCGCATCATTTCCTTCAAGAATAAATTGATCAAACGACTACTTTCTTCTTCGGCGAGGTCCGTTGAGCTTGCTTTGGGATCATGTGTTTAAGACTTTCGAGGATTAGGTGAATGAATAAAGCTACGTCAAGTCAAAGAGGTCATGCTTTCAGAAAATGGTCGCGACTTTGACACTTGATGAACAAGGATTCGCGATGACACGGAACGGAACAATGATTCATCGACCAGCTTTGATTAGTAATCACACTCCCACCTGCACTTGGGCGATAAGCTCATGAGAAAGACAATGCGTACATGCCTGGAATGCCATTGACATCTTCACATCTTCACGTCTTCACCACATCCATCACGTCTTGTGCTTGACTCCCCTTCAAATCCATCCAAACTCTCAAACACCAATAAGTTTGCTATGCTGCTATTATTAATGCTTGAGATCCGTTTGAAGATCTAGATTGATATCCGATTTTCGACCGTCCTACACTTTTGCAAGACCGCTACTCGTAGATCGATTAAGTTTGCGCCGCACTCGACGTTCGTTGGTCTGTCACCACTCATTCTCAGCCAATAATTGACCTCGGGAGGGGTTTGGCCAGTGAGGAATTTACTTTCATTACGGCTGCAACATTGTCTACGGTAAATATCCAAACACTTTTCCTTTCATTGCAACTTCCATTGATCAATTGATTCTCCTGTTTTCACAGCTTCAAATATTGTTCAAGTTATCGGGTAATTGCGCATATTGCTTGTTCATCCTTGTGCTTTCCCCTTGATATCTCCCCTCGTTCTCGTGCAACATCGTCTATCAATCACCCCAGAGATACATCCATTTCTCGGTACATGTTCAAATACTAGCAGCTCGAATTTAAATACGGCTCTATGCGATATTCGCAATGATGACCTCGGAAAATGCTACGGGAACTGGTACAGAGAGTGTGGCAGATATTTCTCCAACCATCAGGCGATCTACACTTTCACATGTCAATGGCGCAAACGGAAAGAAAAGGGCCAACATCAGCATCGCGGATTTCCCAAAACCTCTCACACAACAACACACATCCGATTCACTTCGAAAATATACACAAAAGAAGTATAGACATGTCGCTGCTGTTCATTCTAATCCTCGAACATCATGTCTTAGCCACGAAAGCGATGCGGCACCTAGCTTTCTTGGATTTAGAAATTTGATGGTCCTGGTTTTACTGATCTCAAATCTGCGATTGATGTTGGAAAACATTCGAAAGGTACATCTCCTCCCAGTCATATATTTTCTCAGTTGAAGAAAGAATTGGGTGTTTAAGAAGGAAAAGAGGGGTCACGAAGTTTTGTCTGAATGCCTCGATTCTCTGCATATTTTGACAGCGCCAATGTTATGATATTTAGCTTGGCCTTCACAATCAAAGCCTGGTTTCATCGGATGCAGCTAACAATTCTTGATAGTATGGAGTTTTGATATGCTTGAGATGTCACGATTATCGCAGACAAGATCTCATGCTGGGGGCTGTTCTTTACTTTATAATTCCGTGCCATCTTTTTGTCGCCTACGTTGTCGAACTCGCCGCTGCGCAACAAGCGAGAGCATCACTAAAGGGAAGCAAAAAGAGAGCTGGAACTGCCACGCCGGGCGGTAGCTATATTGCTACCCAGGCCGAACATGAAAAATTTCATTCAACTTGGAAAGTAATAGCTTGGATCCATGGATTGAACATGACGCTCTGTTTACTCATTACATCCATAATTGTCTACTTCTTCATACATCACCCCCTAATAGGCACGATAACCGAAGCACACGCAATCATTGTCTGGTTGAAGACGTATAGTTATGCATTCACCTGTCGCGATCTTCGACATGCTTATCTCCACCCCTCTAGTAAAGAAGAAGATGCATTGCCAGAAATATACAACAAATGTCCCTACCCACAGAACATCACGCTGAATAACTTGACATACTTTTGGTGGGTTCCAACATTGGTTTACCAACCCGTATATCCCCGGACCAACAAGATCAGATGGGTTTTTGTAGGTAAGAGGTTGGCAGAAGTTTTTGGTCTGAGTATTTTCATATGGGTTGCCAGCGCACAATATGCAGCCCCTGTCCTCCAGAACTCTTTAGACAAGATGGCATCTCTAGATCTTCCTTCTATCCTCGAACGATTGATGAAGTTATCTACGATATCTCTGGTCATATGGCTAGCAGGATTCTTCGCTTTATTCCAGTCTTTTTTGAATATTCTCGCAGAGGTCACAACATTTGGGGATAGGAATTTCTATGATGATTGGTGGAATTCGCCCAGCGTGGGAACATATTGGAGAACTTGGAACAAGCCTGTCTATCAGTTCATGAAACGACATGTATTCTCACCCCTCGTAGGCAGGGGCTGGAGTCCATACTCAGCGAGTGTTGCGGTATTTACATTCTCTGCTATTCTACATGAATTGATGGTGGGTGTGCCGACACACAACATGATTGGTAGGTTCAAAGTGTGATTTTTGTGCTGTCATCTGCTAACAATCTTTAGGCGTTGCATTCATAGGCATGATTGCACAGCTACCACTCATTGCTATCACGACGCCATTAGAGAAAATGAACGGCATAAATAGCAAGATCATTGGAAATTGTATATTTTGGGTATCTTTCACACTGGTTGGACAACCCCTCGCCGCATTACTTTACTTCTTCGCATGGCAAGCTAAATACGGAAGTGTTAGCAAGCAGGTCAAATAATGGCAGTCCACATGACAAAAATGTCGGCTGTTTCAGCAGCACCTTGTTTCAGTCTTTAGATACAAGTAGAATGAAAATTATATGAGCTTAGCGGCTCTCAGCATGTGTAGTTACTACACTTACTCTTTCTGTAGCAATTAGACACAAAAATAGAGAAGCCACAATGCCTGGTTATCACTGATATTGTACAGAACTAGTATCCCAAACATACCATTGGTGAAAATTCCCTTCGGACTACCCAATCGATTAAAATCATTCAAATGTGCCCTCATGAGATCAATGGACTGATTCACCCACTCCCCATCTTCTCCGAACGTGATCTGCGAGTAACTACAAATACAGGCAACGCTGCAAACATTGAATTACTACCATCCCATATGTTTTCGAGCATTCAGCTGATTGTTCACATACAATATGAATATGACTAAAATTCAATATGTACATGCATTATATTGTAGATCTAGATGAAGGGAATTCCCACCCATGAGACCTGCCTATACTTCACATATTCATCCCCAAAGAACTTAATCAATAATGCCTCTTCCCCTTTAATTCTCCTGTTGAAAAACATCCACAGAACAAGCGTATATCCGCCAAAACAATAGAAATTTCCCAAAACCATTTGTGTACCCAATCCCCACCAAAAGAATCCAAAATACGAGGGATGGCGCAACCATGCGTATAACCCAGTTGTGACAAGTGTATGAGAACGCGATCGAGTGAACTGAACAATGTGATTAAAGCTCCTGCCAGCCTGTACCATAGCTACGGATCGGATCGTTTGGCCCAGGATTATGAGGATGAGACCGAGAACGAGAATTAAATTTTGGGTTCGGGAACTGAACAAGGATATGGAAGGGGGAAATTGCAGACCAAAGATGCTGTATGAAGACCCATGGGGGAAGAATGTGTTGGTGATAAGAAATTCGGTGATGGCGGCGCTGTGTGCTATGTTGTATGCGGAACCGTTGCCGCTGAAGAGAAAGGAGGAGATGGATGCTTCGGGGGTATTGTATCTCGCTGTGGTCCAAAACTCGAGGAAATGGAAGATTGCGAGAGAGGAGATGAAGAAAGGGATGCGCCAGAATATCGAGTTGGTAACGAAGAAGAGGTAGAAGGTAGCGAACATGGAAATCGTGAGGACGATACCAACGAGGAAAGATCGTAATGCGATTCCAGATAGAGATTTCGGTTGACCGGGAAAGAATTGCTTCTCGAATTGAGTGATAGCTTCGTCGATGCTAGGTATCTCTGCGAATTGCTCTCGGTTGGGTCCCACTCGCGCTCGAGGGGCGACGCCGCCATTCTGTATTACATCCCATGGACGTCGACGAGTTGCGCTGGATATACTCGCTGTGCTCTTTAATTGTTCGGGTGAGCTATGCGCTGATGCTGATCCACGAATGGCATTAGTAGTATCATCTGTAGACATGATTATGATAGCAATAATCACAACGATACTAGTCGCGAACAATCAAATGAGTGCAAAGGACGCTTGAAGATTGAAGATTGAAGCTTGGTGTTTGGTGGTCAATTCAATATATTTCAGGCCGGGTTAAGTAATATATAAGCACGGAGATCCAGCGTCGATAACTAAACAGAAACGAAATTACCAAAAATCATAAGAAATGGGGACAATCAAATACGATTCCCTTTATTCGTACATAACTTTTTTGACTGTCGCTTCATATTGTCCTTGCTGAAGAATGAGATGGGATTTCGAGGGAGGTTTGTTACCTTTTTCCTACAGGTTCATGGAAACCTCGATCGATACCCATTGGTACTTCCTCGTCAGTGCAACAAAGAAGCATATGACAACATTCCGCAGAACAAAGTCTCACTATCCTGACTATCCTGACTATCCTGACCACTCAAATGGCTCTAGGTATTTCTTACGCATATTAGGTAATCTACCCAGGTGGCATTCATTACATATTCGGTAGAGAAATGAGTGCTTTGCCTATGCATACCTCCCTAGTTACGATTCATTATGCTTTGTATACACTGTATATGAACTCTCCAAGTTAAGCTCGAATATACCTACCGTCTCCTTTCTTCTGAAATAGCTACGCCCCGTCTTTTAGCCACCCCCACCATGATCTCGTATCTTCCGAGGACCGAATCCCGCAAGTGAAACGGGAAGGTATCCCGGATACGCTTTCTAACCGTCAGACAAAGTGGAGCTCTTGGTTTGGGTGAATATAGAGGCTCAGCCGTAACAAAGCTAAGATGTGACATGTCCAACTAAGATCCAGTTTTGACAGATTTCATCTCTGACCCAAACGTTCCATTAATTGAATATCCTTTGACTACCTATTAACACTACACTTCTACATCATCATCTAATCATGGAGGCCATTGACCCTGTTGAAAATGAATCTAAGATGCTGAACGGGGAGCTCTATCATGCATTCGTGCCAAACCTCACTGAAAAGCGAAATAGGTAAGAGACAAACAGGGATACATCACCCATCAGATACTCCATTAAACAAAGTCACTTCTCCAACTACAGCTGATAATTGATCTTCTATAAGATGTCATTGGGCTTGCAAAAGATTCAACAATGCCGGTGACGCCCCAAGACGAAAGCTGGCGGAGATGTGGAAAGAGTAAGCATTCGTTTCTAGCTGAATGGCAGTGCAAAGCCTAACAATACCAGTATCATCGATGACAAGACTCCCCTTCCTCCGGTGGGAGCCACAGATGAAGAAGAATCACATATTCTAAGAGATGAACCATATATTGATGGCCCGATCAATGTAGACTATGGAATCAATCTGAGGTAAGTCTCAAACTGTAAAACCACATTTCGAGAAAGTGCTAATCCTCCACAGGATTGGTAAAGGAGTTTACATCAACTTTAACTGTGTATTCCTTGATACCTGCTTGATCACGATAGGAGCTCGTACTCTAATTGGGCTAGGCTGTTCGTTCTATGCTGCCACGCATCCATTAGATCCTTTCCTTCGCAATGGTATTAATGGCCCGGAGCTTGGGGCACCCATAACAATTGGAGAAGACTGCGTACGTATTTCTGATAATGTTTGACGCGATATCGATGACATTTATCAACTCAATCCCTGTGTACTCTTGATAGGTATCTTCAATGTTAACACTTTCCCAGTGGTTTGGAGGCAATGTTACAGTTTGCCCTGGAGTAACCATCGGTCGAGGTTGTACCATGGGTGCTGGGAGTGTCGTGACGAAAGATGTTCCTGCTTTCCATGTCGTAGCTGGTAATCCAGCGAAAATCATCAAAAAGATCGAGCCGAAAGAACCAGATCCAAATCTCAAGTCCTGATTGCTCAGAGATGGGTAAAGCTCCAGCTCATTTTTACTTTCATCTTCCAGAAGATGTATGCATCATCAAAACATTTGGTGCCTCATAGACCACCCTGTATTGAGAAAGAAGATATAATCAAGACTAAAACATTGATCAATGCCCATATGAACGGAATCCATGTTGACATCTGAAAATATCCTGCGTTGTAAATGGCACCGAGTCTAGGAGTGACAAAATTAGCAAATAAAGGAAGCTCCTACATGAATTGCTATACAATACCCACATCAATCCAACCAAACTTCCCGCCAGTAAGGCTTCAATTCCAGCTATTAAAGCGTACACCAGTGGTATAATCCAAGCATATTGCCAGGCATTCTTCCCCTTTCCCAACTGCATTGCAACGGCACAAGCGGCTACGGCAATGTGCGTGATCCCGTACACAATGAGTGTCCATAGCAAAGTGAATCGCCAAATGTCATGAGTATAGTATAGGTAGTTTGGGACTCCAGGTTTGGCACGGAGAGGCCAATAGAGTGATGGAAATGGCGGCGTGGAATAGTTAAGAGGTGCCGGATTATCGATCCGAGTGCTGTGAACTTCAGTTAGCATAATTATTCTTATGGGTATCCTAATGCCACTCACTTCAAGGGCATAATTTATTGAGGCGAAAAGCCCATCGTAATAGAAGGGGATGTACGGAAGCTGTAGTCGTCTAACACGATGCGACAGTGCAGTGTAACTCTAGAAATAATACTTTACATTTAGCCTTGTGAACCCTTCAGTGTGCAACACACAAGGCTGAATTGAAATACCTCGGCTGTTAAGCTCCATTCCATCATTCACACATCAACCATCACATATCACCCTTAATATTTGAATATTGTATATCAATACGAGCATCACAATGATTTGAAGTCCTGCCAATATAATTATATTAGTTCAAGATGCCGGCAGATAGACTTCTTACGACTGTGTTACGCGCATACCAAGGCGTGCCTGACCCAGCCCAAACAGACAGAATCCTTGGGACAACTACCTCTCTACTTACCACTCTTACGAATCCTTTGAACATAAGTCTTCTAACTTCACATCTTCTTACCGCGCCTGCTATATGGAACAATGCTGATGGTCTACGAATATGTCTCCGAATCATCAGTGTCTTCAACACTGCTGCCATTACAGTGCACAAAAACGAAGTAGAAAGTCATAACGAGCATCCACCGTACGATGCATACCAACCTCGGAAAGGAGGCGGGATTGGTTGTGATGATTGGGCTCGAGCTGTGATCAAAGGTGCGGATGACAGGTCGCCAAGATGGCAGCATCTTCTCGTGATCGCTGGCGTGTTACTAGGCATGGAAAATGGAGGAAGGCATGGGCTCTCTAGCGGACTCAGGAGTACACTCGAGCGAGCATTAGTTACGGCGGCCAACTTAGCACTGGAGAATCCAATGAGAGATGGAGTTCTTGCAGCAGAATCTATCGTATTAGCTCTCAATCACGCATTCCCCCTGTTATCAGACGGAGTGCGTGCGGGTCTGAATTATGATACTTTAGTCATGATAATGGTACGGTCGGTGACTGCATTGGAGGGCTACCAGGACGGTATTTTCTTACAATATATTGATTCGGATCTCAAACAAGTACCAGGAGATAAATTCGATTGGTCACCCAAATCCTCTTCTTTTCTACAACTACAAAGGCAGGCATCAAGCCCAATACTGTCGTCTATGGGGCCACTTGCGAGACTCATCGCACACGCAATCGAGAATATGAGTAACTCTCTGCTCGCAATAGAAATTCGAGAGCATCTTCTTTCGTTCTCGGGTAGACTTCTGGAAGGCTGGAAGAGGAACAAGTTATCGGAAATTGATCTATCTGAGGAGGAGACCTTTCTAACTTCCGAAACTCTCCAAATAACTGCACCAGTCTTGTGGCAGGTGTTGAAGAGTGCTATGTTTGCTACTGTTGTCATTCTCCAGGGTCTTATGGGAAGAACTGTGCTTGACCCTATCCTGTCGACAAGACGCCTTGCCCCAATAGGAGCTTCGGAAACTCTTATAATTCTTAGGAACATTCATTTTATTTCGTCTCGGCTTGGCTCGAATTCTTTTTCTGCATATGTATTCGTCAATTTGTCTTCTATCGACATCCTATCTAATTATCCTCTCGAATCAAGAGAGCTTCTCAAAGCCATATACCCCACGCAAGCTGGCGAAATTCCAAACAGCCCTTTGCAGCGCAATCATGATCTATTTTATCTTAATACTTGCGAGCACTTAACAGATATTCTTAGTCCGCCTGACAACGAAAGTTTAATCATTAGTGTGGCAGCCCCTTATCTCAATCCCACAGCTCATCCAGGTTTCTTGGAAATATTTGAGGCTGCTCACAGTGCTGTTCTTGCAGTACTCTCAGCTCCTCAGAACACAAAATTAACCGCCAGATTCATCCCAACTTATGTTGATGCTCTCTTTAATTCTTTCCCGAACAACCTGTCGCCTCGACAATTCCGTTACGCATTTAAGTCTTTAATACATATTACTACCCCGCCCACACCACTATCGACCGCCGAGCCAATGTTAGCTGAGACCCTGTTAGAAATGCTCCATCACCGTGCAACTCACGCGCCTACATCACCACTACCACAATCTGTATATATGAGAGATACCGCCAGCCAGCAAGATAGTCAGACGCCTCTCTCTGAACAGGCATACCTTATGCTCACACTACTTGATGCATTACCCAATCTTCCCCACGATATTCTACAAGCATGGCTACCAATATCGGCTGACCTTTTGAATTCCATCGAGGATAATTACATGAGAGAACGATGCAAAGCAAGATTCTGGGAAGTCTTGGAGAGTGGAGAGATGGACGTGGAGAGGAGTGCTTTATGTGTCGGATGGTGGAGTACGTGGGGTGGTAGAGACCAGATACTATTTGGGAGGGAAACTCAAGATGTTGGGCCATACATGAGTGGAGGTTTAGGAGAAATTAGAAGTAGATTGTGATAACGTTATATGGGGGAGTCAAAGAGCTGATGATCTGATGAAGATATATGAGGTGATAGGTACATTAATGGAATGGTAGCAAGGGGCGAAATTGAATGATAATAAAACGGATCAATCCACAGCTCCCTTCCCTCTGGATTCCATTTTGTCGGTCTTATCAGTGTTTAAAATTGCTTCTCGCTATCAAATATCAACACGTCTAACTTCATTTTAGATATATGGCTATTAGTGCTCATACTACGTCCAATCTTGATGCCAAGGGGCTTAGCCGAGCATCCCCAAATACACTTATTAAATCATGTCATATTCTCAACTACTTATTAGTACTTATCTAACAAGGCAGTGCATTTCAGCATCTCCAAAATTCCTTCTCCAAACAATTCCATTACATTATAAGGTTCTAAAAAATCGTGCCATTTCATAAATCTACTTCTAATCAAATATCTTATAATTCACATCACATGCAAATTTCATGCTCAAAGAACCCCGAAAATTTTGATGACGTAGAATCTATGCATGCAATATTTTCTTCATGCATAGTAGATCATTCCCTTACATAAAACATATAAATGGATGTGATTATGCATGCATAACAAGGGTGGTGATGCAATTCCTTGGGTAATGTATTGCGTCAAAATGCAGGCCCTTCGTGCGATGAAAACAATTTTCCAAAAATAAGCCCCAGAAGCTTTACTATAGGAAAAAAGATCATTGTCGAGTGATAATATAGCATGTCAAGTAAAATGTAAGTGCTATTTATGTGTGCGATTGGAAAATGAAGATGCGTAAAAAGTAAATAGTCATTAATTCATATCTGCTAAAATCAAACCAGAAAACTATCATACAAGATAATATATCAATTTATCCTTCGCTGTGACACATCATTCCAGACCAAAATTAGTAATTATCACTTCCAGCAGCGGCACGCTTAGCCTCGCCCTTTTGGACCAAATTCTCCTTATGAAGTACATGTCCAGCTTTTTCAATAATCTTGCCCACGGTAGAATCACCTGTCTTTCCAGTGTTGGAGCTCGAGGTGTTATCATATTCGCGCGAGCCAGTATTGTCAGAAGAACCGTAGGTGTTACCGGAGCGGGTCTTGTTGGAATCATATGAGTCGGTGTTTCCACCAATGCCGCTGGATGTGTTTTCACCGTATCCGGTGCGAGAGGAATCAAGAGTAGAGGAAGGGTTGTCGCCATATCCGGAAGAGGTGTTGTCTCCATAGCCTGATTTTGAAGTACTATCTCCGTAGCCAGTAGAGGTCTTATCACCAAATCCAGAAGAGGTATTGTCTCCATAGCCTGATCTTGAACTATCCAAACCAGTTGAATCGTCTCCTCCATATCCAGAACGAGAAGTAGAATTATTGCTAAGACCTGAAGAGGTGTTGTCTCCATAACCGGAGGAAGCTCCACCAATTCCCGAATTACCAAGACCAGATGAAGTGTTGTCATCGTAGCCAGAGTGAGAGGTTGAAGTATTTCCAAAGCCAGAAGAGGTGTTGTCACCTAATCCTGAAGTTCGCTCACTTCTACCAGTTCCGAAGTTGTTAGTATTATCGCCAAGATCTCCTCCATACTTGGAGTTGCTCGAGCCAAACTCGTTGTCTCTCAATCCTCCCTATTTAATATTAGCTACAGTCGAGACAGGTAATATTATGAATGTAACTAACAGAGTTTCCGGTGTTGAAGCCACGGCTTTCTTGAGTAGAAGATCCTCCATATGCTCCAGAATCCTGATCGTCAAATGTCCCTGTGCCTCCAACGCCCTGGGCGCTAGTGGTATTGCCGCGGCTCTCATTCCCAAAACCACCTGTGGTGTTTGCGAAGGAATCATCGGCGCTAGAAGGAGCACCACGACGACCAGTGGTGTCGTAGCTATCGTCGTTGTTATATGTAGACATGTTCAAATTGTTATATTTTTGTTGCAGAATTGTTATGTAGAAGCTAGTTGTGGGATTGAATGTTTGTTTGATACGAACAGATAAATATGAAGGGTGTTAGAAGGCTACTTATAACATTTCATCGATGAGGTAATATGTCATAAGATGATCTAATTGAAGGGTAGTACCGGTATTGAAGGATATCTACTAGGGTACCTTCAGAGAAAGGCCCCGTGGGAGCTTGGAAGAGTTGGCATACATGACAGACGTCAAGTAGAATAGTAAAACAAGGACAGATCGTTCCAATAGCCGCGTGCTTTCAGACGAATGCAGCAATGACAGTACCAAGAAAATAATATCGGTAGTTTTGAGAAACCGTTTTCGCTCTAGTAGACTATATTGCGATCTGACTTCACCCATGTCGGAACAAAAGTATAGTCGGAGAATGCATCATCATTGTCGAACGGGATTAAAACAGGTTACGTCTGTGGCGGTGCTTGTAATAAAAGAGAAGAACTTGGTCTGACCAATGAAATAATTTAAAAGAACAACATGTGTGGAATGCGAATATAAAAATGCGGGGTAAATCCCACTTAAACAGCCACATATCTCCAGTATGTCACTTAAAAACAAGCTTTCCTGCTCGCTGCATCCGCAACTAGTGGCATTTTACCACATCCATGAATTTGTTTGAAAAGACCCAATAGTTGAAAGAATCTTGTCAGTTGTGTTTTGAGTGTTAATCAGAGGAGAGGCCGATCAAGATCAAATTTCGTCCATGTACTGGCAATACTACTAGAACATTCGACCTTACTCCATGCAACCATGACGCCAAACCCCTTCGCCCTCTATAGTACATATCCGAGTCTCGTCCGGAAAAATTGATTACCAAATTGCACTCCTACATTGTGATGCACCATGACACAATCATCTCACGTATTTGCTATAACACGTTAGTCTCATCTGATCAATAGCTATGGATTACCACTAGGTCGAGACCTAAACATCTAAACATACCTCATAAACTTCTTGTGGAAATCGGAACGTAGCAAGTCCTAAAATTTGGGTCAGTTTCCGGTGATGATACATTCATGATTAGTACAACATACATTGACGAATTCTTTTTTGCCTTTATCTTCGGTTCCACGAGCTTGATTCTTGAAAATAACATCGTCGTCCCATCTAATAATTTTGAGTTAGTAAATACAGCATGCGAAACTAATTCACGCCTAACATACCGCCTTTTAACATTGAAGTCTGATTTGGCATTTAGCAATGGATTGCCAAGAGCGATATCATGCTCTCGCTCCGCTTCTTCAGCCGCTAGTCTTTCTCGTTCCTATCAGAACATCAAAATTAGTGGTAGATTTGGCAATTTTGAAAAGCTTAATCCGACCTCTTGTTCTCGTTTCTCGGCACGTTCGCGCTTAATTTTTTCAAGTTCCCGTTGAAGCTCCGCAGTCTCGTCTTCGTCGTCATCACTAGCACCATGTAAGCCTTTTTCCAAGAGAGTGTGTAGATATTCGGCGAACCTGTCATCATCACTACTATCACTCTCTCCAGCATCGTCCGAGTCGGCGTCTATATCTCGAGTTTCTTCTAGAATGCGCCGCCTCTTTGCTTCTGAGTCTTCATCATCCTCCGCGGAACCATTTTCGAGTTGTCTTTTGGCTGTGCTTGTAGACGACTGTACATCTTCGATCGCAGCGCTTGATCCTCCATTCTTTTTGGCGAAATGCGCTGCTTCTGCTTGTAATAATTCTGCTCGAAGGTCTCTAGCTTCGGCTGCTGCATCGCCTCCCTGTCCTGGCTTTCTATAACTCAATTAACCTCGAGTTCCCCAAACAAACATGTCAAGGTTTCGTACCGGAATTTAAGTTGTGTGTGAGCTGGAAGTAATCTTTGATGATAAGCCGGGCCTCGTTGTGCTTCTTTTCCCACTGCCTATCTTCCATAAGAAACATTCTCTACAATCCGCAATGTAATTTCACTTACTGGGTCGAAGGTTGGTCTATGTGCTGGAAGATCCGTTAGTAATTCTCAAGTAAAAATTCCCAATTGTTTAAGAGGGCTTACCGGTAGTCATATTGTTTGCTGTGTAAAATGTAAATCGATGTTTGATAAAAGATAAGGTAAAGGCCAGACGCGATAGACTACCTACAATTGAAGATGCTAAATAAGGCTGCGCTAGTCTAATCAAAGCTCACCGCCTTGGAGTTTCTGGCAAAAAGAAATCTTGGGGAATAATAAGGTGACCCGCGCAACCATTCAGCGTGTATTTTCACGTCAATAAGTAATCCGATATGCCTCGAGAAGTTGAGCCTTCTATCAATGAAAAGCAGTTCTTTTCGAAGGCTCTCAAAGAAAATCTAAGAATTGATGGAAGAAGTTTTGATCAATTTCGAGCTCTAGAGTTAGAGTTTGGAGATGAATATGGTGTTGCAGATGTGAGGTTAGGAAAGACAAGGTAAGAGATGCGATTTCAGGAGATGCGCACCCAAAGCACCTTTCAGATATTTGCTTCGAAAGAGATCTTGTCAAGGGTCATTAGTAAGACTGATAATTCTCTAGGGTCCTCGTCAATATTACAGCTGAAGTAACAAGCCCATTCCCGGACCGTCTCTTTGATGGCATCTTCACCATCACAACCGAACTTTCACCTATGGCCTCACCCGCTTTCGAAACCAACCGTCCAACCGAACAAGAAGTATTGCTCTCTCGCCTTCTCGAGAAGACCTTGCGACGTTCTGCAGCTCTTGATACCGAATCTCTTTGTCTCATCGCCGGTCAGAAATGCTGGTCAGTCCGCGCAGATGTTCACATTCTGTCACACGATGGAAATCT
Organism: Botryotinia calthae; assembly: GCA_004379285.1. Classification (NCBI taxonomy): domain Eukaryota; kingdom Fungi; phylum Ascomycota; class Leotiomycetes; order Helotiales; family Sclerotiniaceae; genus Botryotinia; species Botryotinia calthae. Next base: position 20,487 of record PHWZ01000269.1, on the reverse strand, counting down.
TATTGATGCGTCCTGTATTGCTATAATAGCTGCATTACAACACTTTAGAAAACCAGATACAAGCACGGAAGGAGAAACGGTGACAGTCTACACTTTAGCAGAGCGAGAACCTGTGCCTTTGAGTCTTTTACATTTCCCACTTTGTGTGACATTTTCGTTTTATGGGAAGGGTCAAGAGCAGACTAGATTGGTTGATACGACTTTAATGGAGGAACAGTTAAGAGAGGGTAGTTGCACGATCAGTATGAATCGTCACGGAGAAGTTTGTCAAATTGCTAAGCTTGGTGGTATCGCAGTCGATGCCGTGGAATTGTTACAATGTACAAATATTGCGCTAGAGAAGGTCAAGGACATATCTGCATATATCACAAAGAGGTTGCAAGAAGATTCGAAGAAAAGGGATAAGGGGGGACTCATGGCTGAGCTTAGAGCAGATAATTCAAGATGATGAAGATAAAGATTATGTCTAATATGTACGGCAGACTCTATGATGATCTTTTCTTCGAATCAACCTCCCAAACAGGCCTGTAAAATCGACATTGACCCCAGATGGTAATGCTCTATGAATCACACCACGGTATTGGATATTCAAACTCCCCAAAATCAAATCATGACGCCACCCAGTTGATGCATATTCCTATTCCCGACGCTAAAACGCAATACAACAGTAAAATCAATTATGCCCATCTCTTTCTTCCAATTCCCGCATGTACTTGACAAAAGTCTTCTTGTGAGTCTGTAAATGGTCAGATCTCTTGCACGGTAAGTGTGTGGAGGTTGGATAAATTACCAATCCGGCATAACGGCCGTCTTTCAGTACACAAACATATCTCAAGCCGAGTTTCACGAAACATTCGTAGACCAAATCCATTGGGGAACGAATATCTAAAGCTACTGGTGCCTGTTTTGATTATCTGTTAGTAGTGGATTTGAGGATGAACAAAAGTTAAATTTTGCTTACAGGATCAATATAAGGCGTGAAGTCGGTAGGATCAACACGCTCTTCTTCTTCAGAGTCATCATAGTTGCTAATGGTTGCCATTAGGCACAAAGTACCCGGCTCATTATCGAGATTGTCGAGAGCAAATTCTAAATCGGGGGCCGGTATCAGGCCAACAAGAACATCGTCTCTGATGATTGGCAATCCGCCATCAACCTCGCCATCCTGATGCAAAAGCTCTAACTTCTGGCGCAGACTACTAGCAGGTATCATGGGGGAGACGGAGATGTCAATAACTCTTTCTCTTCGAACACGAGGTACAATATCTGCAAGATCGGAGGTAAATATCGGCTTGTGCTTGTTATTGAGAAATGGATAAGCGTTGAGGTTAGTCAATAAATCCTAGAAAAGTCAGTCTTTTCTCCGCACACTCATCATTAAATGATCTTACGTATATGCTCAGAGGTTCCATGAAATCTGCTGTCCATTTTGAAACCAAAACAGCGAGGGAAAAGGGTAAAACATAATCGAGACTGCCCGTCAATTCAAATAGAATGACTGCCAAGGTCACAGATAATCTGGTTACCCCACACATTGTAGAGCCGGCAGCAATGAGAGCATAAACACCGGGAGTGATACAGGATGTTCCGCTCTCATGAGCAGCGCAACTTTCAAATATAGAAGCTTGGGGAAATTGTAATACAAGCCATTGCACCAAATGACCGACGATTCTGCCAAGCAGACCGCCTACAACCATAGATGGTACATATATACCTGCAGGAACTTTCTGTAACATTGTGTTAGTGGATGAGTTGAAGTAAAGGTGCAACAGTAAGCGTTGTCCCACCCGAAATGAAATAAACTTACAATGCCAAATGTAATAATCGTCAAGAGCCCTTTGATGAAAAATGCAATAGTTAGCTGTCTAATTATGGGAAAGATTTCATCAATGCTATTGGGACAAAGACCCATGCTATCTGACTTATCCGTATCGCAAGGGCTAGCCAAATTGAACAACAATTTAGCTACTGGGATCTTGGTATACGGGTTCCAATAGGAGACGAGGCCTGTGAGTAGAGCAACCAGCATGACCTCAAAAAGAGGCCACTTTTTTATGATCTCAATCTTCCTGAAGGACTGTGCCCAGGACCTAGATGCCTTGATGAATGTTGCACCAGTTATTCCACCGAGTACACCGACCATGATGAAAGCGGCGAGTTCAAAAAAGTTCCAGTCCGTTAAGTAGCGAACTTCGAACATGACAATCTTGTTGGTGCCATAAGGATTGAGAAATTTCAACGTCAGTGCAGCTGTGATACAGCAGAAGAAGGTTCGAAATAGTGTTTTTGCTGGGAAAAAATACGCCACTTCTTCCAAAGAAAAAAGAACACCGCCAATTGGGGCACCAAAAGCTACCGCCACACCTGCAGCCGCGGCTGCGGACAATACTTCTCTGCGTTTTCCGTCATTATCATCGTATTTGGAGAATAGGCGACATGCAATATTGCCCACACAAGTTGCAATGTGTACAAATGGGCCCTCCTTTCCCAAACTTAGCCCGGACGCTACACTCAATATCAGAGCGAGTGTTTTGACGAGTAGAGTCTTAAAGCCAAGAAATCCATGCAAAACAAACCCACTAAGAATTACGCGAACTTCAGCCACCCCACTGCCGGCAGCCGAGTAATAGATCATCGGAGCATTCGTCTCAGATCCCAGCGTGTTCTTCGGGCTGGTATTGCCATCGACTGGCGCTTGGGAATCATGTCGACTAAGAGCACCAAGATTCTCATCCAACGTAGATAGTTGATATGTTGATGGTACAACCGTTTTGGTAGTCAAAGTCAAAAGACATGCTGCTGTTGCAAATGCGACTACAAGTAAAACGTAAATGAAGAACTCCGTTAAGTCTTCACTGAAAAATGGTATTTCGACATAATTCGACCAAGATTTCCAAGCATCACATTTGTCTCCATTAGGGCAGCATCTCTATCAATAGTCAGTTTACTTGTTCCTCCGTGATTCAAAGCAGAAAACACATGACGTTAGTTTATGTCGCCGAATCTGACTTGCAAGCTGTGGTGGGCAAGTTCAAAAGTCATGTTGAAAAATGAACAGAGACGACGAAAATTGCACAAACCTTTTCGCTCATGAAAAATCCATCATGACAATAACCATCTTTCCAATCATAGATAGGAGTCTCCGAGACATCAACAGTATATGCTATCGTAGCTGTCACGAATCCAACTAGGGCACTCAGTATCCAACCTTGTGTGCCATCAAAAAACGCCTTGATTCGACCTCGAAAATCTTTCCTACTTCGGAGCCCCTTCACTCGGTATGCATCTGCAATGCTGTCATGAACCCAATCTGTTGATGTAAACTGATCATACCAAACTCTGTCGTCTGTGGTCAACATGTTTTTGGATTCTCGCATCTGGTCCTTAGGTCCATGTCTTTCTGAAGTTAATGCGGTAACTAAACGCTGACCCCAAGATCCGGCACGGCTATGATGCCGACTACCTCTTAAACTACCTGCGAATGATATATGATTAGCCACATGCTCAGTACTATAGGAGAAAGCTGAAGCTTGATTAATAATAGTAAAATTAAAAGACTTACCAGAGTAACTATGATGACTTGGTAGATATGGGCGGTTGATCTCCGCGGCGCCACCGAGACGTATACGAGAACGCCCTGCACTTTGGAGGAGAGGAGTTCGCTCGTCGGAAAGATTACTCGCTGATCTTTGGAGAGTTCTCATGGCTGTGGGTGAGGGTGGAGCTGACGAGTCCCTCGATTCCGGTGGAACATTCGACGACATTGTAAAATCGACGCCAATGTGGCTCTTGCTAGAAGGTCTCATATCGGAAATGTTTCGGTGTGTCACCTAACACATCGCAGGAAGATAGACGTTCTGGAATGACGACACGGTACACAACGGCAGGAAAGTGAAAGCTCGCATGCAGAAGCGGGAGATGCGAAACACCAAAGTGCAATAAGGGAAAGAGGAAATGATAAATGATAAATGAGAAGCTGAAGATGTACAAAAGATCGCCTCTCAATATTACCACCCACACCACTGTTTGGCGAAGACTAGAATTTCCTGGTGAATCAATCAAATAGGAAGTTGGAGTGTTGGTATTGGGAGTGGCTATGACTTTTGAGATTGGGAATGGGAGCAATTGCGGGATCAAGAAGCATCAAATGAAATGTGGAGGAGAAGCAAGGGTCTTCGAGGCTAGTTGAACCCTGGAATTATGATCTTGAAGTTTGGAATTGATATCAATATTGAGTGGTCGGACGTTCCTGCTGCAGTCTGCTTTTGATGTAACAATGTCGTAATATTCAAGAATCAAATCGGTGTAGGTGCGTGCGATGTGCAAGAATGGAAACTCCTGGGCCGAGTGTCTGACGGGAAACATCGAATGCCAGCAAAGGTGAAAAGATCAATACCAATGTCAAAGACACATCCTCGTCGTTAACTGCGGCACCAAAAAGCAGAAGTGGGAGCTGGAGTTTGGAGTTTGGAGTTTGGAGTTGGAAATAATTATGGGAAATGACACGGTTAATGCGCTTAAGACAGCTTTTGCAGTGCAGGATAGCCTCGATAAGGCTCGATAAGCTTCCTGAAAATTCCAAGGTGCGGTGCTGCCACCGAGTAATGGTTGCGTACTTAGGTAATATGGTTTTCTTGGAAGGCGCCTTAGGAGTCACAAGCGCTGTGAAACATACGGATGCATTTCCTTCCTTCTGATCTCTCATTGATATTCCGCACGCCATAAAGCAAGTTGAGGATAACCTCTCTGAGGAATCGAGCCAATGAGCATGATGGGTTATAAAACATTCAATAGTGAAATGACTCATGAACGGCCGATACTTGCGAGAGGATGGATCGTAGATAGCAGATGGCAGCAGCATCAGCATCAGCAGCGACAAGCACGTGTAACTCATGACATCGGAAACGTAGAGGATGCTCGATTGGGGTGTATACAATCCCGTCCGCACCGAGACACCCAATAGTCGATAGCTAACTGAGGGTGTCCACTGGGTTGTCGGTATGACGTTGTAGAAAATCCGTATTCTATCCTCGATTGATGAGAAAGCTAGTCTGCAGGAGGAAATGCACAGGGGAACATGATAGTTGAGTGTACAAAGGAGGCAATTCAACTCCCGCAAATGTCGCGTCAAAATCCATGAGCCCATCATCCATCCCATCCCATCCCATCCCCATCCCCTCATACCCACAAGTTTCGAGAGAACGACGAAATACTACCTACCCGGTACCGAAACTCCACAAAATATCCGGAATTGTCCACTCCGTGCGTCGCACATCATATCAATCGAGGATAGAATACGGATCTGTCAAGGTGTATTGGAGGATTCCAATCTCCATTAGTGTTTGTTTCGATTCCTACGCATAACCAACTGAATCCTGGAAAAGAAGAAGATTGTTTCGTGAACTGCATATCGCTTCTCGTTTTCTTCCCCAGCTTCCTATTACTGCTACACTGCTGCACTACTGCACTCCTGCATTCCCGCCATTGCATGTTAGAACGAGCCGAGGCGGCTACGAATAAATAGGAGTAGAAAAACAAAATCCCTCACTTAAACATTAGTTAACTTCTGCCGTACCACATTTGACATGTCTTTCAAAGGGTATCCCCAGTTTATTCTATTGGGCGATTCCATCGTTCAATTCTCGAGTCACCTGCGGGATGGCTTTTCCTTTACTGCGGGTCTTGAAGAACGTGAGTTTACTGTTCCAAAGAAGAACCATCCGGTCACTAATGAGTTCATATTTAGATTGTTCTAGGCGGCTCCAAATAATAAACCTTGGGTTGAGCGGGTATAATACCGATAATGCTCTTGAGATCCATCAGCATCTCGTCCCAAATCCAACCGCTGCAAAGGTTCCCTTCCTGGTACGTCAAAAATTACCATATAGGACTCGTTCCTGGATAGACCCCCCCCCGAAGCCTGGCCTTTATTGGTTCGAGGCTGTCCTTAGGTTACTTCGTTGTATGCTAATAGAATGTGCTGCAAGCTCATCCTGTTCGGTGCGAATGATGCATGCCTACCGGATGGTCCCACGGGTCAACATGTTCCATTGGAAATTTACAAGAAAAACATTGAAAGCCTTCTCAAGAATTGGAGCTCCATAGCACAATGCCCCGCGATTTTACTGGTTACACCACCCCCTATCAATGAGGTTCAGCTTGAGGAACAAGACCTCCAGAAGGGGTATTCTTCCCTCACACGATCACAGGATAATACAGCCAAATATGCAGCTGCAATTAGAGAAATCGCCGATGAATGGAAAGATCGAAATGTAGTATTAGTCGATCTATGGAAGGCTATTTTGGTTAAAGCGGTGCAGATGAGTCCAGATAATACCGACGACCTTGAAACAATTGGCACCAAACGTGCTGGGGACGATAAAGCTATGAGGGCACTCCTCACTGATGGTCTTCATCTTTCTAGTGAAGGATACAGAGTATTCTTGAACGAAGTGATACCATTGATTGGAGAAGAGTGGAAAGAAGAGCCCTTGGATAGCCCCAGCTGGGTATTTCCACACGTAAGTATAGCGTTTGTATTTTCTTTCGACAATCTCTAGATATGTTTTCTAGGTGGTGTTTTCTTATCCCCTCAGGATATAGTGTTGACAATGCTAATAACATGATAATAGTGGACAGTAGCTCCTAAATCTAGTCGTTAAACGGAATGCATGCATGATGCATAGAAAGGTGTGTAGGTGGTCTTTTCTTTGATAGAATATACATGCAAGGAAGACTTCTAGATTATTGGGATCAAGTAGAGACATCTCACCTACTTAAATATTGATTTGTTGAGGGATGATTAGCTTCATGGGAGAGTATTTAAGAATCAAAACGTAGTTTACATTGCACAAGCAATACTTTTTTTGTAGAGCACGTTTTAGACTGTCAGGGCACTTAACGCCGAAAATGCATGAACACCACTTAAGCTTAGTTGCCCTTGTAATTTTATAGGGTTACCGCAACCAAATTAAAGGACCCTGCCAGCTACACTGCCGCCGGAGCAAACAATGACATCCTCTCCTCCAAACCCAAATCCCACTCGACAACTTGTTATTGATTGGTAATTTGACTTCCTAATATACAACATACAATATACCAACTTTATAATAATCAGCCTCTACACTACCTACTACTCTTCCGAATATCTTCAAAAGGCAAACTTAAATCAAATTTACTGCATACCTAGTATCTACTTACATCCCCACTGCGATTCCAATCTTCATCAAAGGGCAAAACAACGACGTACAACAAACGACAAATTATCTGCGAAAAGGCAAACAAACAAACGCAATTGCTCTAAAGTTCTTCGATCTCCTTCGGTTCAGTCTATTCAACACCCTTGCGCGAATCGAATAATACCACCAGGGAGCATAGACTTGCATCGAAGCAGTCCACCATTACATTCCTCATTTGATACTTGCACGACTATCAAAGAATAGCTGAGCACAAAAACATTCAAAGAACCTTCGTCCACCTTTCAGAGCCAATTCTGTTCCAATATAAAAACTGCGAAATTAGAAATTCATCGATTATAGGAGGCAGGAGAGTGTCTCAAATATCAGATCGTCGGCCGATGCCGTGGGGGAGGCTCACAGAGAGCCGTTGTGTACTTCGTTGGCACTAAGTACAAGATCCAAGAGCCGGGATTTCCTCCAAAATTTCACAGTTGGCCAGGTGCTAAACATTTTGTGATATACCTCAATCCGATTGGAGCCCCTCTGCTATAAGACGATATATCACGAGCGTCTAGGGATAATCATATGGTGTTGTTGCGGTGACCCTCCTTGGTCAATTTCATTTGATATTACTCCCATGCCATCAAGTGTAAGACTTGAAAATAAAACTTCCCTGGGGGTTACAAGGAAAGGATTGGAATGGATTCACAGTTCCCGGCTTCACGAGAAGAACTATATCATGTTCAAATGGACGTGAAGCATGTACAAGCCGTACAAATCAACCATTCCGACCGCCTCATGAGACTGGAGAAGCGGCAAGCGGATGATGCCGCTCTCAAATCTGTTTGGGGTACAAATTCGCCATTTCCTGGCATTTTGAGCGGTACTCCTCAACAAGGTATGTATTAGACTTGATCCTCACTAGGCTAGTTAAAACACTAACGCATTGGGTTATAGGTCCTGTTCACAACTCTCCTACAGATGTTTTCGATGACTTTGATGACGAAGAAGAGCAAAATCTACTTGGGAGTCTTCATATAGACAACGATGAGGAGCCAGTGCGTAGAGGTACTTCAAGAGCGAACAGTGTACGCTTCGACGTGAGCGCTCTTCAGGGGTCATATTGGGCGCAGGCATCAAGGGCGTCAGGAGAATTTGGTCCCGCTCGCCCGACTAGTGGGTTTGGCAGTCATCCTATAACTGAGCGCTCTTCATCACACAAGTCAGATGGGAGGCATAGCTCTGCTGGTCACTCTGTCCACTCCACCCATTCTGTTCCCTCTGGACGCACAAGTAGCCTAGGCTTGGATACCAATTTTATGATCGGCGACCCGGACTATGATTCACCCTTGGAAATACCAGATCCTCCTCCAGGTCTGTTTATCCTAGGTTCGGTACCTTCAATCATCAGATGCTGGCTTACGGTCAACTTTTCTCATAGTGCACTCTTATACGCCGATATTTGTACGGGTTCACAGAAATCTATCCTTGACTATTCGCTTGTAAAAGAGCTTGGCCTAACAAACCAAATGCAAAAGGATCCAAAAAAGGGACGTTACGTTATCAGGCTACCTGTGTATCTTTCAGAAGTAATTATAACGCAATCGTCCTCTAGAGCCAATAGTCCCGGCCCTCATTTATCAACTCTCACAGCAGATTTCGAGGTAGTTGGCATGAATCAACGACCTTTTGCCGATCTCAAAAGATCAATACGTGTATTTATTGGCAGTGATACTCTACGTGCGCACAACGCAGATATACTCTTCTCGCAAAACCTCATGACACTCTTCGGCGATGATCGTGATAAACTATCTGTGCCATTCGTACGACCAGAAGATGAACTTCTTTTCAAGAATTTGTGCATCGCAAATATCCCACCTGAAAGAATTGAACTCAAAGCAACAGCTCTTCCTTTTACGCCCAGTGAACAGCGACCCAGGATTGAACCTACGAACACAAGTGATGTAGTTGATGGGTCACGTGTTAATCATGTCAAGCCCACAGACAAAGATGTCCAATCTCAAAGTGTTACAAACCCACAAACCAGCTCTACCGCCACCTCTTCATCACCCGTTCATAGTGTTCCTCCCATATTAGAGCCTGAACATTTCATGAAGAGCAATGGCAGTACTTCAGACTCGGAAATTCTACAAAAATCGGACCAAAGCGTGGCCGATGCAAACAAAGTCGAGTCCACGAACGCGGCCGATACTCTCAAACGCGAAACGCCTATGGGGACTTGGGGTTCATGGCGGCAAGGCAGTACACCACTGAATGCTGATCACAATAGTGATTCTACAAGTGGTTATCAAAGAGCAGTCCGCGGAGGTCGAAGTATGAAGGTGCTAAAACCATCAAAATCCATTTCTTCTTCATCAAATCTAGCTGCGAGTCGTTCATCGTCTGGTGCAAGAACAGGTGCATCTTACGAACCGGCGCCTTCAAGATCAATGGTTGATCTCAAACGCAAGGATCAACCCAATGGGACTGATAAGCCACAGCTTCGTTGGGAACCAAAGAGAGTAAGTTCAGAGGATCAGAAGAGTTCTAAAGTGATTGCAACAATTCCACGATCCTCGAATCCAGTAGGCGGTGCTTCAGCTTTCGCGTGGATGAACTCCAGCAAGCCGAAGGTTTCTGTCGCCCCCACAGACTCCTGATCTGTAATTAAACAGGCACGTATTGCGAGCAAATGATGCGAAATAATGTTCATGTACTTGACTGCTTAGTGTTCAGATAATTAAAATTAAAATTTTGATACTATGTTTGCAATCCCTTGATATACCCTTTTCACATCTTACTAAGAAAAGTACTCATGACATCCTTTGTACTCGCTGAAGATTCCTTCACGAGAGTAGCAATCGCTTTGAACCTATGGAAAGAGACATTAATAAAATCCAATAATCACATCACAGTCCGAAGAATATGTTATATTACTTACTCGGGAATGCTGAAAGTGTTAGCTTGACTACCTGTATGATATGATAAGAAATAGAAAAGGGTACATATCTAGCATCACCCATAATCTCATATATGATCGACTCCGAGGTTGTCACAATAGCACCAGCAGCCCTCAGCCGATCAAGAGCTATAGGTATCTCTTGCGGGTTACAGCTACTTACTCCGTCGGCTAATACATATACCTATGCACACTGTTAGCCCCTTTCTGTTGAGTTCACCAAGTACACTCACTTTGTGCCCATGGGCTAGCAAATCCAATGTCGTTTGTGTAACGCAGATGTGCGATTCAATTCCCACAATAATCACTTCAGCTGGAGTGGCAGAATTGAAATGTCGAGAAATGGATGGAATCCACTAGGTTGGGATCATGAGTTAGTCGCCAACGTCAACTCGTCACATCATGGGAGGACAATGTCGACGCAAAAGCTCTCATTTCATGGTCCATATATGATGATTGTAAGATTCACATACCATGCTAAAAGCCGTTTTGTCTGCATGCTCAACAGCATTGGGGATGTTAAGCTCAGCGCACGTTTCGCCTAGTCGTGCGCGATTCTGTGTGGTGGCATAGATGGGAATATGAAGTATATCACTTGCTTTGATCATCTTTTGGGTTGTCGCGATGCTGAGGTGGAAAATAAGTGATAGGATCTATAGATTAGGGAAGTTGGATAAACGCACACTTTCTCATATTCCCATATCGCTTTGCGAAACTTTTCTTGGATGTCGCAGATACTTTTTGGAAAGGAGGAGTTAGTGGAGGGATTCAAAGGGAACGGGTATCAGGAGTGATCGGAAAATAGAGAACGAACAAGAGGGCATGCCTGACTGAGTTGCGTAAGTATTGAGTGGCTGGAAGTGAGGGACGGAACTTACTCAAACGTTTTCCTACATGTTCTGTCATTCTTGCAACGTGAAGTATGATACTTTCATTTGTTTACTTATTGGAGGAGCTATGCCATTTCCTGGGGTAGGTGGAGTATGTAAGCCGAGGATGTGGAGCTAAGGGAACGGAGCGCGTCCGCATGCCGATTGCATGCCGATTGGCACTTCGTCCCGGATGAAGGGGGCTTTTAGTGTGGCTCTGGGAAATTCAAATGCACAGGGCATTAGATCTACGGGAACATGTGCGGGTAGAACAGTCTTATATTATTTTTTATAGAATATTACCATACAATGGTTTCAACTCTCGCCTTTTCAAGCCATCGCAAATCACCCTGAGAGTTTGCCTTTTGTATAACATATAGTTCGTCAATCAGTGCTGGAACGAATGTACCTGGACCTCTCACATCATCTCGTAGTGCTGCTATCTCAGCTGCGATCTCGTAGTGAAGCAATGCTGATAATACAGCGAGAAGCTTGTCTCCACGACTGACTGCCAACATTGCTGAGATGATAGTACCCAGAACGCAACCACTTCCCGTGATTCTACCCAAAATTTCATGTCCATTGGATATTGCAAGGGTACGTTCTCCGTCACTCAGTATATCAACCGCCCCGCTCATTAGTACTACATTGCGCTCCCTTAAGGCTAAATCACGCACGATTGTAGCTTTCTCCACGAGACTCGATGTACTTGAGCCACTGTCGACGCCTCGTTGCTGAATAAGTGATCCGGATACAGTCTTGATTTCTCCCTCGTTTCCTTTAATGACATCGAAGTACCCATTTGCTAGAAGTGATTTAACTGCTGACCGTCTCACAGCAGTAGCTCCACACCCCACTGGATCGAGCACAATTGGTCCCCCTTCGTTATTGTATGCTCTTAGAGCCTTTGAGTAATTTTGTATACCTTCAGGAGTGACCGTTCCCATGTTGATAACCAACCCTCCTCCAAGTTTCGCAAGATCTGCCGCCTCCTCTCCATAATTTGCCATTATAGGACTGGCACCAATTGCCAGGGCGACATTAGCAGCAAAGTTTTGAACCACGAGATTTGTCATGTTATGGGATAGAGGCGTCTTCTTAGCAACATCTCCTACGATACTTGGAACCTGTAATAAAAGTTCGCGAAGGTCTTCTATTTTCTGATCATGCGGTAAATTTGCTAAAGCAAACGGAGCCGGGGTCCGTATAAGTTCTGCAAGCTCGCTGGCAGCCTTTTCGGCATCTTGTGCTGATATGATGGCACTGACGATAGCCACCCCATCGAGCTGCTTGCCCTCTGATGCCGACTGATACAAGACACGGTGAAGATTCGAGGAATTGATGCCACCTATTGCTACGGTCCGCACTTGGCTTCCTGACTGTTGCAAAGAATGCAGAACCTCCTTTGTGCCAGCGGTTCCAATGATATCCTTGGTGTTGGTTTTCCTGTTTCGAAATTCATCAGAATCCTTTTCATTATTTTAAGCAAAAAGGTTAGGTACGAAGATTAAACTGGGATTCTCTTCCCACTAAACAAGGCTACGTATTGTATATTTGTGCTGGAATAAAGGTACCGCTTTATCTCTTTATGGCTCTCGAATCTGAAACTCAACTTCGTGTTGCCGTACTATACTTACGTTGGTGTGGCAAACATTGTGCCAATTCCTAGATAATCCGCACCATCTGTGGATGCTGTCAAAGCTTCTTGGACATTGGCCACTGTTACACCGATAATTGCATCCTTGCCCAACAGTGCTCTTGCCGTCTTCAGATCTGGATCAAAGTTAGAGACACGAGGGAAAGATGGCATTATCACTTTATTCGTGACAGAGGATCTAACCCATATCATCCTGGCCAATATGGACGCCTTCACACGCAACTGCAAGAGCAACATCTATTCGATCATTGATCAGAAGTGGGACATTGTACTTTCGTGTAACGGCATGTAACTTCCTCGCAGTATCGACGAGGGCAGCTGTATCGCTGTATTTGTCTCGATACTGCACAATAGTGACACCACCACGAACTGCAGCATCTACCACATCAACAAGGTTTCTATCGCCAAGTATAGCAGGCGTAGAGTCTGTCACAAGGTAAAGAGAGTAATCAACATTTTTGGGGGCCATTTTGGGAGAATAGAGACAGGAATAAATAAACGCAAAGGTAGGAGTACGGATATCAATACCCAAGAAGGAAGGAATAACAGGAAGGAGGAAGGAGGAAGGAGGAAGGAGGAAGGAGGAAGGAGGGAGAATTTCGGATGGCTAAAAATGGAGATGAATGCTAGGTCGATGAAGCATATCAATGAATCATATGCTTAGACGCGGCACGTGTAGTTGTTCCTCCGTATCATTTCTTGTATCCACGAAGTGTCTGGGCAGCCTCAGGTACGAACGGCTGGAGTGGACGTTGATATTGTCATTTCGTCAAAGTCTACATACATCTTGTAATAAATATGAATATCAACAAATCTAAACATAAACAAACATAAATTTCGTTATATTTGCTAGATATAGTAAGTTTACCAAATAATTCACCATTGATTATATTATTGATGCTTTGCTGTAGTCGTATTCCTCCTTCCTAGCTCCATTTTTTTCCCTCGTTGACAAGGGCTTACCACCATCAATATCCGAAACCTTTTAGCTGGAAATTCTTTCAAACTTTCTTTTCCCCTCCACAACCTTCCTCTTTCTTTGCCTTCACCAAACAAACACAACACAACAAACACCAACTCCATCAACAATACAATAACGTTTGTATTGGAGATTCTTTCATCAGAAGAAATTCCATTTTAAAAGGTCCACTCTTCTCCAGTCCCATCTATCCCAAATCATCGGAATCAGACAGATCCTATACCTCACAAATCGTCAAGCAAGCCCTTTTGCTTTTCGCTCTTGTACTTGTCGAATATCCAACCTTCACACTGTAAATCTCTACAGCTTGCATATTCTACTGTCGGAAAGAAACTCCATCTTTGCCAACAAGGATTTTCTGCCCTTGAATTCTTCATCCAAAGCTATCAGCACGTACAGTGATACATTTGCGTTATATGTATCTCACACCCAACGCCAACGACCTCAGACATCAGCCGCCCCTCGAGCTGCAACCATTTCGCATACCGCGGAAACCTTGTAGTTCTTACTTCAGTAGCAACGGCTAAGTATTATCCTACGATTCGAATGTTCCCGTAACCACCAACCAAATTTTACCAACCTCAACCGACTTTGCCATTTCAACGAGTTCAACTCGTCTGCATGTTATATTTCAGATCATCGCATTATCCAAACAACACCTGCACGTCTTAACCTTGACGAAAATACACAATTCGACTCAACACTACCCAATAGCAATCATGGCTACCGTCAATATTCGCCGCGATGTCAAGGACAATTTTTACAGATACAAGATGGAGAAGATCCAATCCAAAATTGAAGGAAAAGGCAACGGTATCAAAACCGTCATCGTCAATCTCACCAGCATCGCCAATTCATTGGCCCGCCCAGGGGCATATGTCATCAAGTATTTCGGCTTCGAACTCGGGGCTCAAACCAATACCAACCCTGCCGATGATCGTTGGATCATCAATGGTGCTCATGAAGCAAGCAAATTGCAGGATTATTTGGATGGCTTCATCAATAAGTTCGTGCTCTGCAAAGAGTGCAAGAATCCTGAAACTGAAGTGATCTTCAAAGATGGGAACATCGTCTTGGATTGTAAGGCATGCGGCAAACGTTCGATGGTCGACCCTAGACTTAAGTTGAGCGGCTTTATCTTGAAGACTCAACCAAAGAAGGGCAAGAAAGACAAAGCAGAAAAGAAGGCAGCTCGTAAAGCTAAAGCAGACAAGGGCGAAGCCAAGGACAACGAAAATGCTAGTGGTAGTGAGAACGCATCCGAAAATGGATCCAATGACAACAATGGCAACGGCGACGTGGCACTCGATGCTCCAAGTGATGATGAGCTTGTTCGCCAAGCAGAAGAGCTTCAACAGTCTACTGAAGTAAAAGACGATGACTGGGCAGTAGACATGTCCCCAGAAGCTGTCAAGGCCCGTCAGCAACAGCTCCCTGATGATCTCAAGCAAAAGCTCGTCTTGGGTGGCGGTGGTGGGGACGATGACGATGATGAAGAAGGTGGCGGAAACTCTACCTACGATCAGCTTGCAAACTGGATTGAAGAACAGACTGCGGAGAAAGGTGATGTCAGTAAGGTAGACGATCTTCAAATCTATATTAAGGCGAAAGAGCTAGGAATCGAGGCGAAGCACCGCACTCTCGTTATTCTTGCTCTTACACTCTTCGATGACAAAATTGTGAAGCAAATTCCAAAGCGAGCAGGCATGCTTAAGAATGTAAGCTTGCGTAAATTTATCTTGATTATTACATATGAATACTAATCTTGTTGCAGATGGTCACTTCTGAGAAACATGAAAAGTCTCTCCTTGGTGGAATTGAAAGATTTATTGGCCTCCGCGGTCAAAAGAACTCTGAATTCTACGACAAGACATCCAATATCCTCATGGTTCTCTATGATCAGGAACTCCTCAGCGAAGAAGTTATCACTAAGTGGGGTACCAAAGCCAGCAAGAAATATACCAATGACCTTGCCGTAAGCAAGAAAGTTCGCAAGTCGGCAGAGGGGTTCTTGAAATGGTTGGCAGAGGCTGAGAGCGATGACGAGGACTCCGAGTAACAGGGTAAAAGTACCTTGATCAAGTCCTTCCAGAGTGTCTTCCTTCATTTCTAAAGTCTTGTCTTACATAGTGTCATTGTTAGGCCTTTATGCTATCTCAAGTATCACGGGCTTACGTTCGTGCATGAATACATTCCATAAATCATTTGTCTTGGTCGACTGCTGCTGTCTTGGGGATTGTCTAGCATCACTCAAAAGTCCCACACGGTGCTAATAAACAAATATATTCCACTCTTTTACCAATTGTCCATGAGATAGATCTATCTGTGAGAAAATAAAAAACATTGTAGTCGCGAGAATAAGCAAATTTTATGACATTCATTACATTACATTAAACTATGATGAAAGGTCTAGGGGATTGAAACATGTAGCCGTCAAGCGAAGGTATTTGAATTTCACGACGCGAACCAGACTGCAATACTAACCAAACAGCATCGGAATTCACGGCTGACAACACATCGCGAACATCCCTTCTATCCGGTATGATTCTTGCCAGAAGATCCAAAACGTCATCAAATGCGTCATCATTCACCCTCGTGCATTCCACTATAGCCATCAAAAGCTTCACTAGACTCTCCCACATCTGTGCAGCCTGCGAGTATGATCCACGACCACCGGATCCAGTCTTCTCTGCCAGCACATTAGCCCTGATCTGCCTGGCCAACATAATCAAGCGGGGCCACTGCGCAGCGATTCTCGTGTTAAGAAAATTCCCAGCACTTCTGCAAATAGCTGCAATAGAGTCTGCAGCTGCGATGGCAACATGTGATTCTTTATCGTATAATCGATCTATGACTACAGGCCATATATCATTGACAAGAGGTAAGAAGCTTTCCTCGTCGCTTTGTAGAGCAACAGAGGATACGCGTATCAATCCAAGCAATCGTGTACGTAATGTCGGGGATGGATTTGTAAGATAGTGCTGAGAGAGTCGGATAATGCTCTGGACCATGGTGTAGGTTTTCGTAACGGAAATCTTTTGTATCTCCACTGTTTCAATATTATTACCATCGTTGCTTTCACCAACCTGGCCCATGTCGTCCAATGATGCAGAAGCGCTTTTCCACGGCTCTCGTGGGAAATCACCAGGTCCGATATTCTCTTGCGTTTTGAGTCGTTCCTGCTGCTTCTCGATTGCCTGAACAATACTGTCAACTGTGATGGTACGGGTTCGACATTGGATGGCATCAACATGTGGTATGCCAGGTAGTCGCAATTGACGAGATTGTGAGCCCGTCTCCACAATCTCTCCGAGCACGGCAAAAAGACCTTCTACCAATCCCTGGTAGCCATGAAAATTGTCCAAAGCGGCAAATATAGAAGATACCACATCATCGAGATATAAAAGCAGAGATGGTCCCGTCAATCGAATCATCATTATGAGCACTTGTGGAGCTTGGGGTGATATGTCAAATGTGTTCAATCTCAACGAAATTGCGTTCACCATATAATCAACGTTCTCCACGATAAGTTCTCGGGTGCTCGGGTATCCGCAAGCTTGTGCAAGTATATTGAGACAGACAGTGGCACGCCCTCTTAAATCACCACTGGTCGAACCTAGAAGCTGCGACACGGGGTACAGTACATCCACGAGCTCTGCTCGAAAGTCTTGCTTCAAATGCCTAGCTGAATTAGACACGATCTCCAGCGCGATTCCTTTCACTCGCCAATCCAGGTTGTGGTCTTCGCTAGACAACACTGATATCGAGTAAGAATACAGATCATGATTCGTGGCTTGATAGTCGTCAGAAGCAAGGAGTGTCGATTCGAAAAATTCATTCATTTCCTCGTTTTGAGAGGCAGCCAACTGTATCAATTGGGATGAGATCCAGTAGGCAGCCAGTAGACTTGGACCAGAGGCTTGCCGGACATACTCGAGCATTTCGCTGGCCATGGTCATGTGTGATTGCGATTCATTCAATGACCTCAGAAATGTTACCACAGCGATTCTTGTAGACTTTTGACTTTCTTCCGGCATCAATATGGCAGGGAAATCCTTTAAGAGCATCTTTTCACTTGACAACATCATCAGAGCCTGACTATTATGGTCTAATGAGACCTCTTGCATTGCCCGAGGGTGAGAAGAGGTCTCTATTACACTGGACAGGCTGTCTCGTAACGATCTCGAAAGTGCTTCATCAAGTATGGAAGAGCCCAGATTCAATGTACTCAATAATCTGTATGACGCTGAAAGCTGGTGCAGTGCGGATACCTTGGCAGTCTCATCGTTCATTTGCATCACTCGTGGTAAACTGGTTACCCAGTTATAACACGTTTTCTTGATTGACTCGCCGATGCTTGAGTGTATAGTGGCCAAGTCTGCAATAGAAGTCGTGCTAGCATCAAGAGGGTCTTCTGCACCGACTAATGACAAACAGGTCTCCACCAGAATAGAAGTCGAGTCAACCAATGTATCATGGCATTCGTCCAGTAAAATGATGCAAAGTCGATTGAGTGAGACACGGACGTTGTTAGATTTGTGTGTACGCAACTTCACGACATTTGCTAGAGAAAGCTTTATCTGAGAAGTGGTAGCAGTAAGCCAGGATTTCGTGAGCATGTCATTCTCGCGCTTGCTTCCCACTTCTATCTTTGTATTTCTACTTGTCCTGATAGTACGAGTCTTGACATCGCTCAATACTGTTGTTAAAACCAGTAGTAGTCTCTCTAATGCCATGACAATAGTTTTCTGTGATCTTCGAGATGTTGTAGTGGGGGTGAGGCACTTCGTGAGAGCTGAGACTGTGCCTGGGAGGAAACTAGCATGGGCCTGTACATCTTTGATGCAGGTCCATGCAGCTTTCAATGCATTTAAGCCTTCTGACTGTATCTCTGTCGATGGGCCTTCTGTGATTGCATCGAGTATCGATGTAATGCAGTGTCCAACTGCCGGTATAGTACTCTCGTCAGTAATTGTGATAGATGCCTCTGGAACACGCGCCAAGTCTTCAAATAAAGCTGCAAGGGCAGCCAGAGCTTCAAGAACGAGTTCTTCTGGAGCTTTTATTGGAGCTTGTCCCGGTACTCCTCCGATCATCAACGTCAGCAGGATCAAAAGTTGTTTGGCAAGATCTATCGCAATATGGTTTCGCCATCCTTGCTCCAGCAGTAGCCTTAAGCATTTCAGAGTAAGCTCCGACAGTTTGTCCGTATACTTTCGTTTTGAACGCAGGATCTGTGATAATGGGAAGAAGACATCTGGTAACACACTGATGGTCAGTTATTGCGTAGTCCTTTGACCAAAATGCCAGAAATTAAAAAATAAAATAAAAACCGTACAATCTGCCAGCTTCTCGTCGAAAGCTTCATTGTCACACGTTCGCCGCAATGCGCCGAGAAGGTTTTCCGTCGATGATATTAGAGAGTTGCTGTCGCCGGCATTCTTCAATGCCAATTGACTCAGGTTAACGCAATATGGTTTGAGCTGTTCCACGGTATCAATATTGCGACACGAGAAGCAGCGACGATTGTTACCTCCTGAAATATTTCATTTCTTGTCTTAAGAACTCTTGAATCCATCTATTTCTAAAGTGTTTAAGTTCATCATCTGTCGACCAGGACATTTTTGGCAAGTTGGGAGCGGTTGTCTGAGATACAAGGCTGTTTGTCAGCCTCTTGTGCGGGGCTTACAAATGTACCAAGCAAGATAGGTGCGTAAGCACGTGGCTCCGCTTGGTCGCGTGGTGAGTTTTTAAGTACAGAGCATCGAGTTTGAAATGGTAAAATCAATCCACCCCTCTGCTGACTATTTGAACGGATCCTTGAAAACGATAATATGGCACGAGTTTGATTAGTTCCAATAAATAGTTTTGATGAATATCTTCTCGGGTTGATTGATGTATTGGTCGAGTTCCACTAAGTAGGGAATGCTTCGCTTGAGCTGCACCGTTTATTGTGCCCTGTGCATATTCATGGCTAAGCGGCTTTTTCTCCTATCCAGAATTTCTGCGGCCATTTGCATCGGCCCAGAAGGGACTGTCGAAAGAGCGCCTAGAGTTGAATTCTTTTTTATTTGGTGGAAGGAGTCCTTGCAAGATGAATGTTGGGCTCTGCGTAAACAGATGAACCGTATTGCCTTTTCTTTCCCGTAGGCTCCTTACCCGAGTATAATAAAGCATGATGACTTACAGGTTCCATGTGTATTTGCTTCTTCTACTTTTTTTTCGTTCCTATGGTATCACTCATACCCGGTTTCCTTCGCTACGCCCACCATGTAGTATACATTTCAACAATCAATATGCACTGGATTCTATTAATTTGTAAGACTTAGAGGTCGTTTGGATATACAAATCCGCTCCGAATCTGTTGAAAAATCCATTCTTTACTATCACCACAGATTCCGTGATGGCAGCAATCCGTTTTAAAGAGAGTAGATTATTAATCTGTGTTTTTATCATTTGGATATAAAATTTGTTTCGAATTTATTGAATAGATTTAAAATTGAAGTTTTCAGAGTTTTCGAAAGTGGATATCAAAGTGGATTTCTAATTTAAAGAATTTTTTTTAATTGTAAGGGAATTGAATGATTTTTTTTTTCATATAATTTTATTATAAAATTGAAAGTGAAATTGAAAATATATTATTATAAAATGATAATAAAGTAATTAATGAAATGATTAAGAAGAATTTGAAAAAATAAATGTTTTAAATTTTAGGTATTCAAATTGAAAGTAGAAATAGTTTTAATTTTTTATTTTCTTTATAAGCTTTAAAACCTATAAAGAAAATGGAAAGTTTATAAAAATATAGATTATTTGTAAAATAAAAGTAAGGATTACTTTTTTTG